>JAOQMQ010000195.1:26321208-26347447 GCA_027563845.1 Erythroxylum subrotundum | reverse complement strand
GAACAAAATTTCGAAGACCAAAATCCTAATATATTAGATGTAGATAATTTGGAATTACAGGAAGCACAAGGAATTTTCCATGTTGATATATATATATATATATATATAAAAGAAAACTAATATGTAACAGTTTTAAAAATCAGTATTGTACTTGGTCAAAATTAGAATTGAATTTGTTTAAAATTTCAAAATAAATATTTTCCAAAAGATACAAGATAAATTATCTATATGTTTTGACTATTTTAATTAGACCTTTAAAAAATTAAGATATCATTCATAACATTTTTACTGTAGAATAATTACATATAATTCATTATATTTATTCGGAGTAAATGAACATATAAAAGCATAATATATACAATAATTATGTTTAATTCATTTTGAACATTTATTTGGAATAAATTTACATACAAATTCGAGGTATGATATTGATTTTTTTTTATAAATGAATAATCATGTATACACGAATACAATAATATTTTTTGTTCATTATATATTTACAAATGTATATTAAAGTTTCTTCAAAAAAATGTATATTAAAGCTTAAATAAAAAATTATAAAACTATAAATACTAAAAATAAAACTAGTACATACTAATTTTAAAATTTAGTGTTGTGATCAATCAAAATCAAAATTAGATTGATTCATAATTTTTAAAAAATATTAACTAATTTCATGTTGGTTCTTAATAATAATAGATGGTAATTGCCTAACACAAATTATATTGGTAAAAGTATGGCTAATTAGATAGAAAATAAATATTATTCTTCAAAATTTATGTAACCTTTTCCTACAAATTGATGTAAAGCGTCCAGTGCCGTATAATGTGCATACAATTACATGATTTGATTGTGCATAAATTTATACGAAAACATCCTCAATAGTACGCATTCCACCTTCCACCCATGTAATCCTTCGCTGCATAGTTTCTAATAAGGAATTGTTCATTCCATCCATGTAATCTCTATTACATAGTTTGTCATTGTAATTCCTATCATGTTGCATCTCAATTCATTTTATTCCACCATATTACATGCTGACAAACACATTAGATGTTTATTCAGGTGAGTATTTTTCTAGTCAACCTTATATAGGAGTAGCCATCGAGACAAGCTCCAAGTAAAAGTTTTTCAATACTGACAGAGTAACATCGCAAGTGGACAAAAGGAAACTTAAATTATTTCTTCCACAAAATCTAACATTTTGTATACTGATAGACTCTTAATTGAGAAAGTTTATAAAAGGAAGAAGGGGCACGTGAGGTTGAAGGTATATTCTAGAAGAGAGAGAGAGGGGCTGCTGCAGGGGGGAAAAATGGAGGACAATCCTAACTAACTTGGCAGCAGTGGGGCCCACTGGGCAAGAGAGAGAAGAGAGTATTTCTGCAGAACATAAGGCAAGAAATTGGTAGGAAAAAAATAGTCTGAAGTTGGGAGAGTGGCTAGCCTCTCGAAAGCTAACCAAAAGGAAGGAAAATGTGTTGTCTGTTCAGGGAGTTCTTGGAGGAGAAGGTCCAGGAGCAGTCTTATGAGCATACATTACTGCTATACTTCTTTTCTTTCTGGTTCTTGATTTAGAGTCTAAAGAACACACAGCCATTTACTTACTAAGCACTGGGTGTACTGGGTGTTTGGAATACTACACAACATAACACATATAAATAAAGATTGCTAGTGTTCTATCAACTTGGTATCAGAGCAGTAACGTTGGGGCATGGTGAATACCAGAATGGAGGCTAGAGTGGATCAGGTAGAAAAGGAGCTAGCTTCAATGAAGGGGGATATAACCGCAATTAAAGGGTGACTGATTGAACTAAGGGACTCGATGGCCAGAATGAAAGAATTGGGTAGAAGGCCAGGGAAGGAACCTATGGTGGAACCATCGAAATCCAGAGCTGAAGGAGGAAGAAGAGAGATGGCTGAGGAGACGCGCAACCGTGAGAGATTCCGGAAACTAGAGCTACCCATCTTTGAGGGAGATGATCCGGTTGGGTGGTTGTTCAGGGTGGAGAGATATTTTGACATAAATGGGGTGACAAAGGTGGAAAAACTGGAGGCGGCAGCAATGTGTCTGGAAGGGAAAGCTCTCAATTGGCTCCAATGGATGGAGGTGAGGAGTCCATTACGTACCTGGAGAGAGTTCAATAAGGAACTCCTGGAGAGATTTCAACACTCTCAACAAGGGGACCCGTATGAAATGCTTATGGCGTTGAGACAGGAAGGGACAGTGACTGAATATAGAGAAAGGTTTGAAGCCCTTTCAGCCACAGTGCGGGAAGCTTCCAATGAGTGCTTGATGGGAGCTTTCAAAAATGGGTTGAAGGTGGAAATAAGGGCTGAGCTACGGCTAATGAAGGTTGACACCTTAAAGGGGCTTATGGACTTAGCCCAAAGAGTGGAGGAAAGGAACCAGATCATGGAACAAGCTCAAGAGGAACACTTAGGAAAGCATTGGAGGGGCTGGGCAAATCAGAGGGGAGCTGGACCTAAAGGCAATTGGAGCCGGGTCACAGGTCAAAATGACCCGAGTAGGACCATTAGTTACTTTCCCAATCGGACAGCAGAGACAAGGAAGGATAGCCCACTAGTACCTTCAAGGATGGGTTCAAACAATGTATCATCCCGAAACAGCAACGCTACTCCAACTACTGGGGCTTATCGGCGACTCACAGAGGCCAAGGTTACCAGAAAGAGAGCATTGGGGTCTATTTTAAGTGTGATGAGAAGTATAGCCCCACCCATGCCTGTAAAAATAAGCAACTTAGTTTGCTTCTGCTGCAACCCATCGATGAGAAGGGAGACAGGATCATTGAGGAGGATAATTACGAAACAGAGGAAGTGCATGGGGAGGAAGAAAATGAACTTGCTACCTTGGAGCTGTCAATGAATTCGGTGGTGGGGATTACCACCAATAACACTATGAAGTTATTGGGGAGTTGTAGGGGAGAAAAAGTCCTCATATTGATAGACAGTAGGGCATCACATAACTTCATCACTTCAGAAACAGTAGAAAGGCTGAGGATTGAGACCAAAGAAGTGAAAATATTTGAGGTGTCGCTGGGGGATGGATATAAGGTAAAGGGCAGCAAACAGTGCCCCACCGTAGAGGTGAACCTGCAGGGAATGGAGATTAAGCAACAGTTCTATGTGTTTGAAATGGGGGGAGCCGACATGGTCCTTGGCATTGAGTGGCTGAAGTCCTTGGGAGAAGTAAGAGTCAACTAGAACCAACTGACAATGAAGGTAAAACAAGGCAGAAAGGAATATTGCTTGGAAGGGGATCCGAGCCTAGTTAAAACCATGGTGTCCCTAGCTGCTATAAGGACTCTTAAGGGTGGACATCAAGGGTATTTAATTGAATTCGGGGAATTACAGATGAAGGAAGTGGAGGGAGAGCCTTTACCTGTGGCTGTCCAACATCTGTTAGAAGAATATGCAGCAGTGCACACACCAATAGCAGAGTTACCACCTCACCGGGAGCAAGATCACACCATTACCTTGAAACTAGGGGCTGCTCCACCAAACATACACCCATACCGATATCCCCATTCACAGAAGGCAGAAATCAAGAGGTTCGTTCGGGAAATGTTGATGGCTGGTGTGATTCGGCCCAGTAAGGGGCCTTTTTCAAGTCCGGTACTATTGGTAAAGAAAAAAGAAGGGAGTTGGAGGTTTTGCGTAGATTATCGAGCTTTAAACAAGATAACACTACCGGACAAGTTTCCTATACCTGCTATTGATGAACTAATCGATGAGTTGGGAGGCTCTAAACTACTTTCCAAGTTGGATTTAAAATCGGGATACCATCAAATCCGGATCAAGGCCGGAGATGAGGAGAAGACAGCTTTTAGAACTCATCAAGGGCACTATGAATTCTTAGTGATGCCTTTTGGCCTGACCAACTCCCCCTCTACATTCCAATCACTTATGAATCACATTTTTCAAGAACATTTAAGGAAGTTTGTGTTGGTGTTCTTTGACGACATATTAGTATACAGCCCCAATGAAGACTCTTATTGGAAACACTTGAAGGAGACCTTAAGAATACTCCAAGACAGTAAATTGGTGTTAAACCTCAAGAAATATGTGTTTGTTAGATCCCGGCTGGAGTATCTTGGTCATATCATATCTACTGAAGGAGTACTAGCGGACCCCGAGAAATTGGCTGCCATGGACAGATGGCCAACACCTAAGAATCTGCAGGCATTACGGGGATTCCTTGACTTAAGGGGATACTATAGGAGGTTTGTAAAAAATTATGGAAAAATGGTTGCATCACTTACAACTCTTCTCAAGAAAGATGCCTTCCTATGGAGTGAAGAATCCCAGCAAGCCTTTGAAGAACTTAAGAAAGCGATGACCACTATACCGGTCTTAGCCTTACCAGATTTCTCCCGGCCCTTTAAGCTGGAGACTGATGCTTCGGGGTGGAGAGTGGGGGCGGTTTTAATGCAGCAGGGACGCCCCATTGCATATTTCAGCCAAGCTTTCTCCCCAGCTAAGAAAAATAGTTCGGTATATGAGAGGGAACTAATGGCCATTGTTTTAGCAGTCAAAAAGTGGCACCATTATTTGTTGGGGCACCCTTTCATCATTAAAACTGACTAAAAAGCTCTTAAGTTCTTATTGGAGCAGTGCAATCTCAATGAGAATCAACAAAAATGGGTATCAAAGTTAATGGGCTAGAAGTTTAAAATATGTTATAAACCCGACAAGGAAAATAGGGTGGCAGATGCTTTGCCTAAAAGGGAGGATACCCTAGAGCTGAGGGCTATTACACTATGGCAGTATGAAGATTTTGGAGGATGGGAAGAAGAAGTTAAGAGGGACCAGAAGTTGTATGGGCTTTGGCAAAAAGGGGTTAAAGGAGAACATCTTCCGGAAGGATTTTCAGTCAAGGGAGGTAACCTTTTATTCAAGGGCAGGATGGTACTTCCCAAGGGATCCTCGAGAATTCCACTACTCATGAAGGAATTCCACTGCACATCAGTGGGAGGACATTCCGGGTATTTTAGAACATATAAGAGATTATCCACTTTTGTGCATTGGGAGGGGATGAAGAAAGACATTCAGTAGTATGTTGCAAATTGTGAGGTATGCAAGCAGTGCAAATATGAAGCATTGAGTCCAGCGGGACTTCTACAACCTCTGCCTATTCCTCAAAGAGTTTAGGAGGATATTAGCATGGATTTCATCACGGGACTGCCAAGATCCAACCAGTTTGATATTATTATGGTGATGGTAGATCGGCTAACAAAATATGGGCATTTCATATCCCTTTCTCGCCCTTATACTGCCAAAGAAGTGGCTGTTGTTTTTGTAAAGGAGATAGTGAAACTACATGGCTTCCCTAAATCCATTGTTTCCGATAGGAATAAGTTGTTTATGAGTTTATTTTGGCAGGAACTCTTCAAGCTCTCCGGAACTACCCTCCGGTTTAGTTCTTCCTATCATCCCGAGACGGATGGACAAACCGAAGTAGTGAATAGAGGATTGGAGACCTACCTCAGATGTTATGTTGGGAGTCAGCCAAGAAGATGGGTGAAGTGGTTATCTTGGGCAAAATATTGGTACAATACCAATTTCATTCAATTCGCATGGATGACTCCTTTTAAGGCCCTATATGGGAGGGACCCTCCTACCTTATTCAAGTTGGAAGACCTCACTTCAGCTGTGGAAGATGTTAATGAATTAATGAAGGAGAGGAATGCAGTAATCAAGGAGTTGAGGGAACATTTGGCAAAGGCTCAACAGCACATGAAAAATACAACAGATAAACACCGAAGGGATGTGGAGTTTGAAGTGGGAGAACGAGTGTACATCAAGCTCAGACCTTATCGAATGAAGTCTTTGGCAAAGCAGGTTAATGAGAAGTTGAGTCGTAGGTTTTATAGACCTTTCAAAATAATTGATAAAATTGGCAAAGTCGCCTACCGCCTGGAATTACACCAAATGCTAAAATACACTCCACTTTCCATGTTTCACAACTAAGGAAGTCAGTGCAACCACCTCCTGACCCACAACCATTACCACAGTCATTAACCGAGGACAATGAGCTGCTGCTACAGCCAGAATTGGTAAGGAACATCCGAAAACTGATTAATGGCAAGGAAGAGGTACTGGTGAAATGGAAGGATTTACTAGATCACGATAGTACTTGGGAAGATTATGAAACTATTGACAAGCTTTTTTCAGATTTTCACCTTGAGGACAAGGTGAAACTTGTCGACGAGGGTAAGGATAAACCCTTAATTGAGAAAGTTTATGAAAGGAAGAAGGGGCACGTAGGGTTGAAGGTATATTCTAGAAGACAAAGAGAGACGCTGCTGCAGGGGGAAAAAGGGAGGACAATCCTAACTAACTTGGCAGCAGTGGGGCCCACTGGGCAAGAGAGAGAAGAGGGTATTTCTGCAGAACATGAGGCAAGAAATGGGTAGGGAAAAAATAGTCTGAAGTTGGGAGAGTGGCTAGCCTCTCGAAAGCTAACCAAAAGGAAGGAAAAGGTGCTGTCTGTTCAGGGAGTTCTTGGAGGAGAAGGTCCAGGAGCAATCTTGTGAGCATACATTACTGCTATACTTCTTTTCTTTCTGGTTCTTGATTTAGAGTCTAAAGAACACACTGTCATTTACTTACTAAACACTGGGTGTACTGGGTGTTTGGAATACTACACAACAGAACACATATAAATAAAGATTGCTAGTGTTCTATCATATACAAACCAAAAATGGGGAGTAGAAGGAATTATTGGATGTCACTAAAAAGGAACAGAAGTAATAACTTGATAAGTTAATTCCAGACTGAAAGATCAAGCATAAAATAAAAGGAAGCGAAAAAAGCAACACAGAAAGGCATCTATCTTTCGTATAGCTGCGGCCTACCTCTGTAGGAAGGGAATGGTACACTTTCTTTTTCATGTATTCTTCACAAAGAAGTACAAAAAATATACCAAAAAAAGCTTGTCAGCCAATGGCTAGCACAAAATCTCAGATATCAGCTCCCGATTGGCAAACAATTTAGGAATGCTTAAAATAGTAGAACAGGCTCTATCCTAGTTATCATCGCCTGTAGACATTAAAGTAAGCTATTGTATTCACTGTAATCTAGCAAGTGCCCAGACTATGAAACAAGCAGACCAAGTCTCTGATAGCCCTCGCTGCGCTGCAAAAAAGCTTACGCATAATTAGGTTCTATGAAAAGATCAAACTTCAGGCCATGGTGATATTTAGCCTATAATTCAAAGAATTGGCAAACACAGACAGTATGAAAGTTCTCTTGATTCACATATCATCATAGATCACTGGCCATCAAACAGTTCTGTTGCTGGCAATAAAAATTGAACCCAATAACTGAAAAAGAATAATGCCCCAATAATAATGCTGGTTACACTTGTATGACTAGCATAATGCAGTTACGAAGAAGAGTGTGTATACCTGATCAGATTTAAGAAGCATCTGAGGTTTCCAGGACGTCTTCATTAAATTCACCAAATATATCTAGGCATCCATCCCAGTTTCTCTGCTCTCGTGCTTCCCAATATCCTCCCACATACCGAAAAGTTCCATTTTCAGACTCTTTTTGGAACCACCTGGGCTTCCATCCATGTTCTTGCAACTTTCTTGACTGC
The DNA here is from genome assembly GCA_027563845.1 of Erythroxylum subrotundum. Lineage (NCBI taxonomy): Eukaryota > Viridiplantae > Streptophyta > Magnoliopsida > Malpighiales > Erythroxylaceae > Erythroxylum > Erythroxylum subrotundum. Next base: position 26,339,823 of record JAOQMQ010000195.1, on the reverse strand, counting down.
AGAGGATATGTGGCACATGATGATGAACATTAAGCAATTGTAATCCACTCTTTGGAACAAATAAATGTCAATATCCAGATTTTAGGACATCAGTTACTTTTTCTAAACAGGCTCATAGGAAATAAAAATAGCTATCAAGCATACCATTCTTTGCCTCTTCTCTAGCCGTTGTTTCTCTGCATTTGCCTTCTCATATTCTCCATTCTCCAGATGTCGTTGGTCTGGTCTAAGCCTAGAATCTGTAGGTGGGAGCTTGTCCTTAATCCATGATCAAATACTCAGGATCAGACATAACTATATAAACAATTAGAGATGCATAACAGGAAGTGGAAATGCACACTACAAAATTGAGAAAACACAATATCTACCTGCAGTCCTGGCGTTGATTCATTTAGTGAGATTGCAAAGGCTGTTAAGTTGTACCGGGTGAGATTAGGATGTGCCTTACTACTTCTCCAAAGAAAATTGGGATTAGATAAGGAGATATTATTCTTTGGCTTTCCAATCCCATCACCATAAGTGAAGTACACACTTTCATTCCATTTCCCAAACAATGAGGCAACTTTATTGCCTGATACATCTTCAACAAACCCATTAACCTGAACATTTATAGCAGACATTGCATGAATGGCCAACACAACAGAATCCAACCCACAGATTTCAAAAACAGCATTCTATCCCAATGAATTCAATTAAGAAGCAGCACACCATGCTAGTTCATGGCAATTATATAGATAAAAGGTCAACCAAACATAATTGAAACACTTGCACAAGTAGGACTAGTAACCTGGTGAGGATTGCGGTCAAGAATAGATTGCTCCTTGAATTTCAGTTCGCATGAATACTCTCTATTTCCACGTATATGCATAGTCCCGTGATGATCACAATAAAGTTTACCAAGGATGAGATTGTAAATGCTTGTTGTAACCTAATGAATAACCAAACCTTTGTTAATCTCAATGTACACTAGAAACTCAAAAAGGATGCCAGATGATTTCACCGAATTGTTCATTCACGTTCTGAATAAGATAATCATTATTACATGCACACCTTGCTCCACTGGAATATTTCACCATCATCAAACTCTAGTGTCAGAACTCCAACAGGGTCAAGCTGAATTGATCGCCCCCAGAATTTTGAGCGAAGATTGCTATCACCCCAGAATCTCCAGCCTCTGCCTTCACAGTGGCAAGCAATAATGGTTGGATGATGACTTACCTGTTTCAATGCAAAGTGTGATTGAAACATACAACAAAATAACTCAATGTTATCATATTATTCTTTTACTGTTATAAAACTGCAATTATTGTTCCCTCATTCCACAATTCGCCAAATGTCTTCAAACCAGCAGGCTATTCCCCAACTTTATTACTTAGAAGAAAATCACAAATTCTTGGAAAATCTTCTATTTCCTAAGAAATTTCGATGCTTTCCATCTGGGTCTCTTTTCTTAGAAACACTTATCATTTTCTAGTTGTTGTTAGGGCACTTCTATGCCCCCAATAAGTAATTTCTGGAAACACTTGTCCTTTTGTTATCTACAGGCGTAACATGAAGTTATTACTTTCTCAAAGGCTTTACATTTTTTTCTATTGATTACACATTCATAACTGAAGCATTAACTATGAGACCAACGTTTCTTTTATTTTAATGTAAATGCTGTAATTCAAGTCAACATAAGCCAAGATGATCACTTACCTTCTCAGAGAAAAAGCGAACACCTTTCTCAGGATAGTCAGCTTCATAAGTTTCTCCCAGCAAAGGATTGAAGGGTTTACAGTGTCGGCCTTCAGAAGAGGCATATCCAGACACAGCAAAAGCAGCAACATTTAGGATTCTCAAGAGACCATTCCCCTGTAGAAAATCTCACAGATACAAGCATAATTAACTAGGAATCAGATGAGTTTTATGTTACATGTTTGCCATTAATAAAAGAGCAGGAACTTACGTCAAGACTATGGAACAAGAAATAGAAGATAATGATAAGTACATGTTCCTTACTGCTTTTCCGTACTCATAGGCCTGGTCCAAGAGGTAAGAATACTCCAAGTCCTCAAAACACTTCTGGAGGGATGATATTGGCTCATTAAAGTAAACAGGGAGACAAACGCGTGTTAGATCCTTCCCCACATTGTCTTTAATCAGTGACCATAGGCTGACCCCTTTCTCTTTCTCAACAGGATCAGGAAGCTTTTGACGCCTCTGAATTTCTACATATTCAGAATTACAAATCTGCAGTGGTGCATGCATTTTCTTCTCATTATCAAATTGATCGGGCTTCTCCAAATGATCGTGAGCTTCATTCATTAATCCATCAGTAACATTAGTTTCAATAAAATACTCTCTAGAGTCATAAAAGAAGGTTTCATCTTCATCTGAAGCTTCTCCAATGTCATGCTTCTCAATTTCATCAGAAGATTCAGTGGTGCTCCATTCTGAAATGCAGAACAAACATTGAGAGTCAATGCAACACTGTTGACAAAGCATCTTTAGTTAGATGATCATTAAGACCTAAGGTGTGAATTAGATAGAACAAACCACCTGAAACCAATTGGGCATGGTCACTATAAACATTTGAATCATTCCAACTCCAAGTAAACATGATAAATTTTTTCTACTTGTATAGACCAATTACAAACAAAAAGAATGTGGTAAAGCTGTTATTGAATAAATAAAAAGTGAAGTGAAAAATGCGTAAATAGTAAGAAACTTGAGTAAGTTATGATGTTACCACTATATTTTCCACGTCCTAAGCTTGAAAATTCATGCTTGCTCAATTGATATTCACTTGCCGGGATTACAGAGGCTTCCGTCTCAATGTTAGCTGCCTTCATAAATAACAAGAGAAGTAATTGAACTCTTCGGGGGTAACATATCAGAAAATTGATTACACTATGAACATTTATAACTTGAGGCAGTTCATCACAGTGATTATTAGTTATAAACAATGGTCATGTCATTCACTGGAAGAGACAATTAAAGCCGTTGGCCATTAAGGTTTAAATTCTAGCCAAGGCCATAAATTCTCCAACATATTAAAAGGAAAAACCAAAATACAATTGTGGTACCAAATAAGTTACCTCCAACTGCCTTATTGTGTCAAGCAAATTGGACCGTTGTTCACAAAGAAGTTTAAGTTGGTCTTGTACTTCAGAAAACTCCGATTGCATGATCTGTTCACAATCCTCAACAAGATTCTCATTAATTCCATCTTCAAGTAAGCGTTTCTTAAGTCTAGCAGTTGAGACAGACAAATCTTCAGGTACAAGGGAGAGACTACGATTTAGTGATGTTGATGGAAAGAGACTACAAGTCGAGTCCAAAGCTTCCATCCAAGCCACCCTATCTGTCTTTGAATCAGTTCTCAAATGAAGCGTCTTTGTAGCTGTAAATATGTAAAATCGTCTATCATCCGACTTGCTCTCACGAAATGACAAAATCTACCACAAAAAATCAGATGACATTTTCAACATGAAATCATTTGCCAAATCTCTCTTTACAACTATCATAATCAACAAATAATAAAGAAATGACTTAATCATGCAAGAGAGCATAGAATTTATAAAAAGGACAAATTAGTTAACCACAATTGTTAGTTTGGTGCGGACAATTAGTATAAGTTTTGGTGACAACAAAGACAAAGATTTAGTTTATGATAGGTTTAAGTAGTAGTAACTTAAATATGTTATCCTAATTGTACTTATATTATTTATTTTATTTTGGATATTTTAGTTAAAAAATCTTTTCTTATTTCGAAGAACTTTTTTAATATATGTGTGGATATTAAAATCCTGAATTTTTTCTTCTTAGACGAGAGTGATTCCTAGTTTCTTATCTACCATTATGTTTTACTAAATTCCAATAACTATTTACTTATTTTCAGCAACCAAAACCCTAAACATTTAGCTATACCAAACCTGAAATTCCAGAATCCTAAGCTGGAAATCTAGACCTAAAATGAGAATTTTTAACAGCCTAACAACACTCAGCAGTCCATATTTTCTAGTTTTCTGTGTTGTAGCTACTAGTTGATATTTCTTCTACTTGTCCTGCATCACTTAAGCCAGGAAGAGGAAAAGTCACTTCTTCTTATCCTAAAAGCTGCCAAAAGAGGAGCAAGAATTTAGCACTCTCACATATGAGAAATATCCAAAAGCAGAATCATCAAACTTGGACTTAAATGTCATCCAGCTAAACCAACGTTGTCCAAGTGGGAGTAAAACCTCCTAACCAAGAAATACCCCGTGTGGAAGTACTAGTTGCTTAAGAAGACCAATAGCGTGAAGATCTCATAAAGAAACCAAGAACTTGTCTTGGCCAAGCTGTACGATTCAAAAGTCAAAGACCTTCACTTACAGACCCATTGAGTTCACAAAAACATAAAAAGAGAACGAGATTCAAGTAAGCAGAGGAGAAGACCTAAAGTTAAGAGAAAGAGGATGCTTGTTTTTCTTTTTCAGTGGACGATAAGGGCAAACAACACGATTATCTACCATCCGCTTGTTTCGAGGGACAGTGAATACTCATTGATGTGACCACAGCAGAAGTACCTAGACCGACACGTATCCTATCGTAGCCACACACCACCTGGCCGATGTGACCCACCATACCACAGCAGCAGCAACAACCAGTTAAACTACGAAAAACCAGAGTTGAAGGTCGAAAAAGCATAAAATCTATCTTGAAGTGAAAAAAGACCCACGAAGGAAATTGATACTAAAGTGAAAAATGAACTAAAGCGCATAAACTCACTTTTTGACCTTTTACAATTTACACGACCAACAATGCAAATAACCTCTGCTTCATACCCAAAATCCACCAAGCCATTTTCCTTTCTCGACGTTTCTTGTTTGTTTTGACAGAAACCGGAAAGCCAAAAACAAGTAAACCAGAAACAGAAAAGTGACCCAATCAGGCAGACTGCGAGTTGTATTTTTGAACCAAAATTTATCCTTTATTAGCAAAACTTACTCCTCCAGTTCTATAACATCAATAAAAAGTAACATAGACCCATAAAAATGGAAACTAAATTCAATACAAGGAAACTTTCACATTAATGTTATTGATACCTTTAAATGAACAATGCCAACAGCTTTCTGATGTTTCCTTCTGTGACTTCTACTGTCCATTCGCGAAAGCCGACCTGAGGAGATATCACCGATCAGTCGAACCTCGTCGTTCGGTGTTAAAGTATTGAGATTCTCCGACCGGCGAATCTTCGAGTAAGAAAGCACGCCGTTTTTCAGCGAAAACCACCGGGATCTCCACCCTTTTCCGTAATTCGTCCACTTGTAGAGGACCCCGGCGACGGTTGCGTCCGCTCCCAGTCGAGTCAGCCTGACGTCAGATCCACGGGAAAACGGCCCCGGCAACGACCTCGTTCTGTTCAGTGACATGTCCGGCGACTGGTCGCCCATTCCTGTACCCTCCAGCGAGATGCAACACAATGGGTGGATTTCTTTGACTCTCATTTTCAAATAACCATGCAAGTAAAGAGGAAGCAGAGAGAGAGTCGATCAAATCTTTTAATTTTCCATTAAATTTCCCAAAAGAAAACCTCCCGTAAGAAGAAAACCGATAACCCAGAAAATCCCAGAATGTTAAACGAAGAAAGGTCTGTGGAAATAACCAAAGTTCTCTTCTTTCTAGGCGAACCCAATAAGCTCTGAAATTTATGAGGAAAAAAGCGTCGTCTTTTTTTTTTTCCTTCTGTTATCTTTACGATTTCTAAATCTAAAATGTAATATATACAACAAAAATATTAATAAGATAGAGATGGGGAAGCTGTAACACGCTCGTCTGTGACTTGGTCATGGAAATATATTTAGATTGTGTTGATTCTCCTCTCCACTGAAGTTATATAAATACACACACGCGCGAGGCTGAAGGGGAAGCAGTTGAGAGGGTGAAGGTCGATGGTGGCATAAAGGTAATTTAATTATACGTGACGTTGAATCCAAGTCGAGTTAAATGCAAAAGCCTTGTTCTTTCGTCCTCCTTTTTTATATTAACGCAAGTTTCTTTTCCTTCTTTCATTTTGCTGAAACAAGGTGACAGTCTTCTCACAGTTTTTGTTTTAATAAATTAAAATATTGTAGCAAGTATAGCAAATTAATTAATAAAATCGATGCATAAGAAAATGGCAACGCCTGGTTTTTGTGTTAACGTTGTCAAATGGGACAATTTGATAGTCTCTTAGTCAGGGATCCAGAAATTTTTTTGAGCGCAGGCCAAATTTTAATGGAATCAATTTTTTTTTATAGGGGCAAAACTTAGCATAATAATTTTTTTATATGAAATTTTTTTGAAATATTGGGGAAAACTTTTGGGGGCAAGTGTGGATCCGCCACAGCTCTCAGTTTACTTGCTTAAAAAACAAAATGTCATATTTAGCACTCACCTAATTGAATTAGCTATTAGCTTATTTTATTAGCGCTATTGTTGATAGTTGATAATATCAGCAGATTTGACCAGTGAATAATATCAGCTATTTATTAAAAATATTTGGTAAAATTAAATATTTAATATTAATTATTTATGTATAAAATGACTTATGAGTGCATGGCTTAAAAAAATTATAAGAAAATAAATATTATATCTTAGTATTTCATTAAATATTCTTGTAAGAATTTAGATTTTCAATCATGATAGTTAGTAATGTAATTAAGTAAAAAATTGAATTTATTAACACTAACACAAATTTCTTATTTGTTAAATAATTTATTTAAATTATACTCCCTCCTATTCAAAATAAGTATCGTTTTAGAGGGATTTTAATTATTCAAAATAAGTGTCGTTTGTGACTTTTTATGCATATTTATGATTTTACTTCCAAAATTACCCTTTAATTTCTCTCACATCTTAATTACACAGATTATATTTTTAAGGCACTTTAACATGTAATTAATAAAGATAAATCAGACATTTCATTAACTTTCTTAATAAGTGTGCATTCCTCTAAAACGACACTTATTTTGAATACGAGGGAGTAATTCTAATCATTGTGTACATTTAAAAAATATATAACAATACATGTCAATATATTTTAGAAATAATAAACATTAAATGCTCTTAAATTTGTTGGTAAGGAGATGTAACAGACACTGCACATTACTGGAATGCAGCCTATTACATGATTGGCATATTGTCACCTTCTCTAAGCATCTTGTCTTTCTTGGAGACACTGCACATTACTGGAATGCAGCCTATTACGAGTCTAATTCCTGAAAACTTCTCAAAGTTGGCCCATCTTAATGCATTGGTTTTAGAAGACAATTCTCTTCAAGGGAACATGCGTTCAGGTTTATCAAATCTTTCCAATCTTGTTACCTTCTTTTTAGTGAGGGCACAAATTTAATTAGCTGGTTGGGTAAAAACGTTCCTTTATGGAGCTTTTTAATTTTCAACTAGTTGGGTTAAATACACCAACCTACCAACAGTTAACAAACAAATGGTATTATGTCAAACACCTAAGTACCTTCCTTCAGCACGCTAATATATGGCTTTTCAGCCATCTAACAAACGGTCTAAAAACTTTGTTGATTATTGCCGTTCAATATAAGCTTCCTTTGATTCTGCAGGCTACAAACGTAAAGAAGCCCAAGAGACAGCTTGTATTTGTTTTACTGCATAGAAAGTTAAGACGGACGACCTCTTGTCTGTACTCCAACTTCATGCCATGGAGATTCCTTTAAATTTAATTAACGTACTTGAAGAAAAGAAGCCAAATAGTGGATTTGGAACTTTCGTTTGAAGCTCTTACAACTACAAAATGTAATGGGAAACTTGAAAAGACTTGGCTGAAACGGGTGTCTAACTAAATTGTTTTAGAGTCCAGCTTTGCTCCAGTAGGTAAAGGCTCCTAATAATAAGCTTAATTGCTCTAGATTATGTATCTCTTCAACTATACATTAGATATACTGTAACTATCATTTTAGTGATGTTTAGACTTTCAGCTGAAACTTCCAAAATTTTGACTTAAAAAATACTTTAGATATCATTAATTTATGTTTACAATATGCATTAATATTTATAGATAATATTAAAATAATATATATTTATATTCATATAGATATTAAAATAAATATTATAATTGATCTAAGTGCATTTAAACTTCTTCATTTCATATCTTATATCTATACAATAAGTATACAGCCAAATATTGAATATGTATTTTTTTTTTACAAATTTGAAAGAAGCTAATCTTTTTATTAATCTAATATATTAATGGGTTAATTACAAAAAAAAGCTCAAACTTTACTCAATTTTATAATTATAGCCCGAATTTAAAAAAGAGGCAATTAAATATTCAAACTTTCAATTCTTTTAATTCTAACATGACGTTAGTATTTCCGTTAACATCGTTGATATGGCTTGTCACATCAGACAGAAACCCTAAACACTAATATACGTCAGACTTAATTAAGCTTACTAAACTACGTCATTTTAGGATTGAAATCTCTAAATCAAACTCGGTACCTAAATCGTTGGAACTGAAAACCCTAAATCAGTTCATTCTGGCACATAAAGAAAAAGGGCTTAGGAAGGCAAATTGTGATTTCATTCAAATTATTAGAAATTGTGTTGTTATCGTCTTACATTAGCGTGATAGAGTGTCATTGTTGTCTTGCACTGACATGACAAAGTCAGATTTAGGGATTTTAATCTCAAAATGGCATAGTTTAGTTAAACTTAATTAAGTCTGATATGTATAAGTATTTAGGATTTCTATCTTATGCAGCATGTAACGTTAGCAACATTAACGGAAATACTAACGTTGGGTTAGAATTTAAAAAAATTGAATGTTTGAGTATTTAATTGTTACTTTTTTAAGTTCGAGCTATTAATTGCAAATTTGAGTAAAGTTTTAAGATTCTTTTTGTAATTAACCCTATATTAATATTCAAAATAATATAAAAGTAACTCTTATTATGAAAGATGCATTTATGGTACATTATGGTCAAATTAATTTTTATTTTATTTTAAGTCAACTTATATTTATGTACCAAATCTACTGTTCTTTCAAATTCACATAATATTTTTTCTTTCTCTTTCATTTCCACAAGCTTTAGCTCAACCGTTAAGCTGGTGGAGGAAATGGTGGAGGTGATGATCGAGTAAAAGGAGTTGGGACTCTAATGTCGATGACTATTTTCATTCATACACCTAAATTCCTTAAATTTGCCCATTTTTATAATAGGTTTTGATACCATCATTAAGGATGGCAGATTAGCCAAGCCTGATCTGAAATTAGTAGACCAGGCCTAGGTTAACCAAGCTTCAAGCTAGGCCTTGAGTCTTGTTTTTCAAAAGTCGAATCCCTCGAGGCCCAATTAGTTGAAACAACATCATTTTATACAAAGGAAGTGGAATTTTTGTTTTTAATATAGGAGCTTCTATTTTTCACCTTAGTGAAACAACGTTATTTTATTCTACTTAGGTTAAAATCACCATAGTCCCCACTCTGTCTCACCCAATCCAATAGTCCCTATCTCCTACTCCCTCCTTTATGCCTTTGCATGCAATGTGTCCAGTGTCCTTCCTATGATTTTATTTTCCATTTCACAATAGTGGAAAAAAGGCATAAGAAGATGCCCATTTTAGCATAGTTTTTAAGTTGGAGACTCGAAAAGTTTTGGTTACGTAGAGGTTATTAAATGATCAAAGCATTAAATCACAGTTCATTTGGTGATTAACGGTCTAGTGTATAATGGAAAATCTTGAAAACTTAAACTATAGTTCAAGTTGCTTCCAGAAAAACATGACAAAAGAATGTTACCACTATGAAAAATTAATGTGTGTAGAGAGGATAAGCTCTAACTAAATTAGAACCTGGAAAATAGAACCAAAACGAAGGTAAACTATTGCAACAGAGAGTGAAATAGAACTCATAAAACTCTTTTATATCTTACCTATCAAATACCACTCATTAGAAATTTCAAATACACTACATCTCCACAACCACCATTATCATCATAGTATAATGGGAAGAGATTACAGAACAACATCAAAACAAGCACTGCAAATGGAATTGTGAACCTAAGATATAGAATTATCATCTTTTATTATGAAAACAGAAGGAAAAAAATTAACAAATTTGTAGTCACACACATTGATCAAGCTATAGCTACAAGCATTAGTAATCACTTCTCTAAACTTTCTTCACTCAGTTTATGGCGTACCTATTATCAAACTCAGTTTGACAAGATTGACACAATTAATTATGTAGCTTCCTTAGTAGCATCTTAATGTAGTATATGTAGATGTTATCGTCGTCGTCGTCATAAAAGTATATGTATAAATGTAAATATCCATGAATAACTTATATGGTAATATATGTTGATTATTTCAAATGGATGAGCATATTCTTTTAATGGAGAGTTCTAATCTGATGTCGGAGAGTCTATAAGCAGATACTTCTAATTCGGTATCAAGGGAAGATAGAATTTTAGGTCTATTAAAAAATGATGTTTGGAATCACTTAAGCAAGACTAGATCAATGGACATAGTAAAGTAGGCTAAATATAATTATTGTCACAAGATGTTGATTAGGAATTCAAACATGGAACCTCTCATTCAAAGATACATTTGGATTTGTGTAATAGAAAGAAGATCGTATCAAGAGGTCAAACATTCTTAACCCCTAACCTAATAAAAGGAAGAATGAAATGATTGCTATAACTTGTGACAGCAACAAATCAAGGTTTTTGATGGATAGGACAGTCATTAGAGATAAACATCCACTCTCTATAGTTAATAGCAAAAGTTTATGATGTTGCTTACCTTACTGCAATCTACCTTTAAGATCCTAACTCGAAATAAACCTTTAAAAAAGACATTATGAATATATAAGAGGATCAAAAGAAAGAAAAATTTTCAAAATATTGTCGAGTATTGAAGAATGGGTTGCCATCATAACCGACATGTGGAAAGACACGGTGACAACATTTTATATTGGGAAGGACTAGATTCCACATAGTAAACTACTGAGGTAAATTTATTCTTTATATTGTTACATTATTTTACCTATGTTATGATTAATATTTTTTTCATATCTGTAAATGGTAAGTTCATTTATATATTGATACCACATATAAGTGAAAGGTTGGCAACTATATTGGTTGAGTGTTTAATCGATTGGAATATTGATACTAAGTTATGTACCATAACAGTTGACGATGGTAGCACAATCGATCTAATGATTGAAAAGGTGAAGTATAAGTTATGGGTTGGGGGCTTGTTGGTTGGTGTAAGGTTGCTCCATATTTGTTATTTTACATATATTTTTGGATTTGATTGTAAAGGATGGATTGGAGATGATAAAGGAAGTAGTAGATTTGATTCAAAATAATATCATATATTATAGTGCAATACGTAAAAGAGTTAAAAATTTTGAAGATATTGCACGACAACTATACATTCTAAGGACAAAGAAGTTAGTATTGGATTGTCCGATTAGATGGAACTCGACCTTCAAGATGTTAGAGTTAGTAATCCTATATGTTGAGGTGTTTACCAAGCTGAGACAAAGAGATTCTCATTATACTTGCTTGTTTATAGAAGAACAATAAGAGTTGGGTAAAGAATTTTGTGCAAAGTTCGAAATATTTTAAACTACTAATGAATTGTTCTCGAGAACAAAATATCTAACTTCACATAATTACTTTACCAATATGTGTGAGTTCAAGAAAGCTTTATCTGATTGGATGTTTGATTCTAGTGAGGTGATTTGAGTTATTATAGAGTAGATGACGGATAAGCTCAAATCTTACTTATATATGGTTGGACATACTATGGCATTCATGTTTATGTTGAACCCAAAATACAAGATGTAGAGGGTTAATTTTATAGATAGCGTGTTGTATAGAGATCGATTTCAAAAGCATGTTGATGTCATTAAAAATTCTTATAATGTTTTTATAATGATTATTAATTTAAATTAGACAAAATTCAGAATCACGGTAGTTTAAAGTTGTTCAATTTCAACTTCACATTTAGGTTCAGGATCATCTTGTAAGAGCAGTTTGATACTCTCATTTGTATAATTCATGAAAAACAAGGGGTAGAACTTCTTACATTATAATGGAGTTAGATAAATATTTAACAAAAGATTATACGACCAAAGTTGAAGGTGTGGAGTTTGATGTATGTTAATGGTGGAAGAACTATAGAAATAAATTTTCAATCATACAAGAAATTGCATGAGACTTGTTAGCAATTCAATCATCTACTACTGTTTTAGAGTCTGCTTTTAGGATTAGTGGTTGGGTTATTAGTCTTCATTGTGCTCGACTTTATCCTAATATTGTGAAAGCCTTTATATGTGCCCAGAGTTAGTTAGATGAAGAAGATATTGAGGGTAAACTCTTTTCTTTATAATATCTCAAAAACTTTATAATATATCAATTTTGTCTATTTTTATGATATTATCTTATATTATATTTTTAAAATTTTTATATTAATGCAGCCACAACTACTGATAAGGAGGTGACTGGTCATTCAATAAAATACTATTTTGATAATATATTCAATGATGAAGGTGTATTTAATTGTTTATTAATTATTATCATATGATTAATATCCATTTAATGAAATTATTACAGTACCAGATATTATTTACGTAATAATATTTCTATATGTAGAAGAAGTTATGCAAACTATTAATGATCCTGATTATAACGATTAGCTATCCTCTTTCCTGCACTACAGGATTGTTATCTTTAATCTTTGTTTATGAAATTACTTATTTTTCATTTGATTGCATTATTTTTTTATAAGTGAAGAAATAACTATTGTGTGTGTGTGTTTTTTTTTTTTTGCATATACTCTTCAGTTTTCAATCTCTAGTCTCTAACGCTCCAACATTAACTGATAATTTTATTATGATTTTTTGTAAATTGTATCATTAAAAAGAATTGGATAATATTAGCATGATGATACTCTTTTGTTTTGACAATATAATCTTTTTTGGTCATTTCTCATATATAATATATTCTTTTTTGTTCATATCCTTTAAAAATAATTTTAGTTTCAACTTATTCATTTTATCATTTTATGTATGTTTAGTATATCAATTTATTTTAAAAACAACTCATTTTTCATTAAGCAATTGTGTTAATTAAGTGAATGTTTCATTTCTCATATACAATATAATCTTTTTTTACTTCCTTAAAAAATAATTTTCTTCAATTTTTTTATTTTATCATTTTATGTACGTTTAATATATAAATTCATTAAAATTTTCATTTTTCATTAAGTAATTGTGCTAATTAAATGAATTGCATTTCTCATATATAATATACTTTTTTCTTTACTTATTTTAACAATAAATTTGGTTTCAACTTATTCATTTCAAAAACTCAGGCCTTATTGCCAAGCCTAACCATTGTAAATTCTAGAAAACTGCTAGTTGGGCAATGTAAACTAGACTCTTATTTCAACTTATGTTTGCATTTTGCTTCTTCATAGTAAACAAAGATTTGATATTTTGGTTTTTATTTTTGAACAAATGTTTGGTAGGAGTATGGATTCGTTCCAGAAAAGGAAAAGGGGAGAGTTAGTACATGAGAGCAAGCTAGAAGTTGGGCACTTTATGGGAAGTTGACTATAGGTATTATAATAATATTTTTCATATTAATTAAATTAATTACATTACTTTCTTATGTGAAATTTTAATTATACTTGACATTCATATTAAACTCATTATAGCTAACGTGGTAATCCCATCGACTTTGTTAATAAAAAGTCTAACATTGAGCTAATATTACAAAAAATTAAAAGTTTGAATGTTTTATTGTTACTTTTTAAAGTTCAAGCTATACTTAAATATATACTATCAAAAAGGTAATTAATATTGATTCACTTTTTTTATGATTTTTAAGTGAATTGTCACAAGAGAAGTTGATAAAAAATTGAAATAATAAACCAACATTTATTAAGGATGTATATTTTAAATATATGAAAGGTAATAACTTTTAAATTGAAATTTGTTAGTTTCATTTAAACGTAAATTTAAATTGAAATATGATTATTATTTTACTAATATAATCTTTATTTTATAATTATTTTATTATAGCAAGATGTGGAAGAGAGTAGTAACACTTTTAAGGAGTACAACTAAAGAGGTCTTAGGGATTTCTAAAGGACCTAGTGGTTGTAAGATAGAGTCTTGGTGGTGGAATAAAGATGTACAATAAAAGATTAAGATCAATAAGGTTACATATAAAGAGATATTGGATAGCACCACAGAGGTGGAGAGAATAGTCATTAGAGTAACGTACAAACTAGCTAGAAAGAGGCAAAGAAGACAATCTCAGTAGCTAAAAGTAGAGCATACGAGAAACTAAACCAAATATTGGATACTACAGATGGAGAAAAGGGCATATTTAAGTTGGCAAGAGCCAAGGAAAGGAAAATGAGAGACTTAGATCAAGTTCATTGTATAGGAGATGAAGCGGGACGAATGCTTATGACTAAAAATGATATCAAGGGAAGACGAAAGAGGTACTTCTATAGCCTTTTTAATGAAGGCATAGAGGAAAACTTATCTTTAGGTGATCTTAGTATGTTCGAGAGGTTTTGTAACTTGACTCATTGTAGATAAATTACAAGGGAAGAAATTAAAGGAGCTTTGAAGGAGATAAAGAGCGAAAGGGAAGTAAGGCCTGACGGGATACCCATTAAGATGTGAAAGAGCCTAGGTTAAGAGGGTTTTACTTAGCTAACCAAGCTCTTTAATTAGATCCTTAAGACTAGCAAATTGTTGGATGAGTGGAGACTGAGTACATTAATTCCTCTATACAAGAACAAAAGGTACATTCAAAATTGTGACAACTATAGAGATATCAAACTACTTAGTTACATTATAAAGTTGTGGGAGAAGGTAAGAGAGTGAGAAAGGAGACTTCTATTTCAGAGAATCTGTTTGGCTTCATACCAGGAAGGTATATGATAGAAGGATTACATCTTTTAAGAAGATTAATATAATATTACAGGGAAAGACCGAGTAATTTATAGTTGGTTTTTATTGATTTAAAGAATGCATATGACAGGGTACCTAGGGAAATCTTGTGGAGGTGTTTAGAGGCTAAAGGAATCCTTTTATCTTATATACGAGTTATTAGGGATATGTATGAAGGGATAAAAACTAGTGTAACGACGATAAGAGGAGATACTAAAAAAAATTTCTATTGATATTGGTATACGCCAAGGCTCTTTATTGAGTTCTTTTCTGTTTATGGTAGTGATGGATAAGCTCACTAAGAATATGCAACGGGATATGCCTTGGTGTATTTTGTTTGTTGACATTATTGTCTTAGTGGATAAGACAAAAGAAGCTATCAATGTCAAGCTAGAATATTAGAAGGATATGTCAGAGTCAAGGGGTTTTAAATTGAGCAGAACTAAGACTGAGTACTTAGAATGTATCTTTTTAGGCCAAAGGTGAATCTCGATGTGGAGATTAAAATTTGTTCAGAAGTTATACCATGAAAAGAGTGTTTTAAGTACCTAGGGTTTATCATTTAAAGCAATGGAGAGATCGACGAAGATATAGTCCAATATATTAGATCAAGATGGCTTAAATAGAGAAATGTATCAGGAGTTTTGCATGACAAGAAGATACCACTCAAGCTTAAAGATAAATTCTATCGTTTAGTGATTAGGCTGACTATCTTATATGGGACGAAGTGTTGGTCTATCAAGCAAGTGCATAGTCATAAACTAATGGTGGTGGAGATAAGAATGCTTCGTTAGATGTGTAATCTTACTAGAAGAGATAAGGTCAATAATATATTTATAAAAGACTAATTAAAGGTGTCCAATATTGACAATAAATTGAGAGAGACAAGATTTAGGTAGTTTAGAAATGTTAAAAGGAGACACCCTGACGTTCTAGTGAGAAGATACGAGAAAATAGTACCTAGAGATTGTAAAAGGAAAAAAGGGAAGACCTAAGAAGAACTGAGGTGAAGTGATCAAGAATGATATAAATTTCCTGAAACTTACTAAGAATATAACCCACAATAGAAAACTTTGACGTACTAGGATACAGATAAAGAATCTCATAGAGAGTGGTCTTTATCGTTCTCTTAAGTCCTTTAAACTTTGTCCTTCAAGTCATTTGTTGTGTAGATAGCCTTATATTTTAATTAAGTAGTACTTCTCTTCTAATTATTTAGTCTATTTACTTTTTTTTGTAATGTTAATATTTATTTACCTATTTTATCTTGTAATGTTAATATTTACCATAATCTATATGTATTGTATTACATAATTTTATATGTTTAGCTATATATGTTTATTGATATTTTGTATTGTTATTAATTTATACTACATATGGGTCTTTTAGAAACAGTATCTCTACCATGAAGGGGTAAGACTACGCATTATTGTACCTTTGTAGACTCCACATTTTAGCGAGATTTTTATTAAATGTTGTTGTTGTTGTTGTTGTTTTTATATAATTAT
This sequence comes from Erythroxylum subrotundum, assembly GCA_027563845.1. Lineage (NCBI taxonomy): Eukaryota > Viridiplantae > Streptophyta > Magnoliopsida > Malpighiales > Erythroxylaceae > Erythroxylum > Erythroxylum subrotundum. The sequence continues at coordinate 26,323,356 of JAOQMQ010000195.1, read as the reverse complement.
TTTATTCTATATATTTTCCTTTACTTATATTTTATTTATGTTAGTTCATTGTTAGTTATTATAAAAAAAATCTCATATTATAATCATAATTTTTTGTACAATTAAATTTTAATTTTTATAATATAAAGTAATTTTTAATAATTTTAATTTGTACAAAAAATTGGAACAATTGGTTGTAGCTAATTATGTGGATACAAATTATTTTAATAATAAATTGTATTTGATTTAATTTAATTTAAATATAATATAATTATTTAAATAAAGGTGAGTGCTACAAACTTGATTCTGGTAAGAGAATATGATGTACACTTTATTATTTGATTTAGAGATGACAATTCTTGACCCACGAGCCTAAATTTAGTTATTTTTAATAGTCGGTCGTGGGCCAAGCTCAGGTCCATACTGACTCGAGATTCAATTATTTTAAGTAAAACAATATCGTTTTATTTAAAAGAGTTAAGTCTCAAATAAGCCTAGGCCTGGGCAACCCAAACTCGGACTCAATTTAAAAAACTAAGTTGTTCTATATTTTTATTTTTTAAAAAATTATTTTTAAAAATAGGTAGGGTTAGCCCATGGGTCAGTTCATTGTCATCCCTAATTTAGTTGGCACATATATATTATTTTTTTCTGCGAGACATGCTTGGAGCGGTAAAATATGCAATATTGCCATATAATCTCTTTCTTAGGTTTAGTTGTACAATATGTAACAAGTCAAGAAACTACGTAGATAGTATACCAATTGGAGCAACTTTCGTTATTTACCAACTTAGGAAAATTCTCAAAACAATATTCAGTGCATTTTACGTACGATACACTATTCCTATATTTGTTTTGTTGACATGGACGTTCATTTAGGACAACTATTCATTGCTTAATCTCTTCTAAGCCATTGATTATAAATCTCACCTTGTAAAAAAATGCTGGTTCTAGCTACTTCTCCGACCTGTAGGATTGAGATCGATGCCATTTTTTCAACCCGATTCTTCGAACTTGTGAGATCTGTAGGATTGAGATCGATGCCATTTTTCAACCCCATTGCTTACACAAGTTAGAGAAGTAGGTACCACGTCAAATCAAAAGACAAAATTCTGATATCTTTATGACATAGATTTGTGTATTATATGTTGGAGGCCGTTTTCATTTATGTTACATACATACAATTTTAACAAAATTGTTAATCCTATTTAAAATATTTAATATATATACATTTAGTTTTTAATCTTACCATAATAATTACTCATTTCATATTACAATTTTAATCATTTACAATCTTCAAGCGAATCATTACTTTTACGAACTATTGACAAAAAATGAAAGGCTACTTATCATGTTATGGTGATTGCCATACAATCTGTTTCAATAGTTTATAAATCTCATTCAGAACTTCAATCAAGTCCAGAGTGTGGTGGGATGTTATGCCTTACGAACATTCCACTTTTAATTCATGGATTTCACTTATGAAATTGTATTTATAAGCTATTACTATGGATGAAATTTAAATATCTTTAGAATTATTACATTAACAAAAGAAACTGTCTTAATTGAATATGTCTCTTCCTTCACTATGATCCAAAACTTGACTCTTTAAAAAATATTTAAGAAAATATAAAAGTTTGGCCGAGAATACTGTTATTTAATTTATTTTACTTTTACGTGTTGCAATGAACCTTAGTTGTTACCGGAAGCTTCATGGAAATAGCTCATTAGGTGTACCTATCTAATGAGACGAACATGGTCATGTGAGGATATTATTTGCTTTGTTTCATTATCATCATATATATCTTTTACCATTTTTCTTCGTTGTTCGCAAACAAATAATTAAAAAGTTGTAATGGGTTTACTATATATTTCATGTCACTTAGGGTAGTTTACTTTTAAAATCCTTAGAGCTGTAATTCAAATTGCGTGTAGTATAGAGCTTAAGGGGGCGGTTGGTTTGTATGGGGGAATGGTAATAGAAATGAGAATGAATATAGTGAGGAATGAGAATGGATATTATCATTATAATTATGATGGTTGGTTAAGAGGAAAGAATGATTACCATTACCATTGATAGTGGTTGGTTTGTAAAAAATAATGTAATTAATTAATTACAATATATTTATTAATTAAATATTATAATTAATTAATTAGAGTATTTTAATT
>JAOQMQ010000195.1:26277449-26298290 GCA_027563845.1 Erythroxylum subrotundum | reverse complement strand
TTCAATTAACTAATGCCACCTAATATCATTAATGCTAACATGCTAATTAATCCCAATACACATAAATCTTGCAAGACTCCAAAATATTCAATCATGCTTAGTCAAATAAAAAAATTAGGGGCCAACAAAATCTCAACAATGGTCCACATAATAAATTCTTAAAAAACATTGGGTGATGGACGTTAAATATTTCTGACAAATTTATCACTGTGAAAGGATGAACCCTAAGGCCTCACGTAAGAATAAGGGATAAATCACTTGAGATCAGATCAGTGAAGGGTCATTGGAGAAAAATATTTTTGTACAAAAAAAACACAACGTGCGTCTTTTTCTATGATGGCCTGAGGATGTACATTTGATCGTTTTAAAAGGCAATCTTTCGACTCTTAATAGCCTATCACTAGTTGTCATGCCTTTAATTAACGATAATTATTTAGTATAGAGAGAAGCCAAACACTATTGCATCATGGGAAAGTGGAAATTCCTTAAGTCTTAATTGTTTTTGTATTGTTAATCAGAACCTTTAAAGAGCATATAAAAAACTTCTCCTTCATTTCTTATAGAATTTTTTCTCCTTTATGAGTTTTCTAAAAAGATTTTATCGATTTTTCCATCGCATCTCTCTTAAGCCTTATTAGCTTTTCATTAGTCTATTTTGTTAAGTCTTTGTTTCTTTTTAAGGTGTCATGTCTCGTTCAGGGAGTTCAAGTTGTGGTTATAGTGTTTTTAGGCATAAACCAAAGGGATTTAAGGTGTCTAACAATAGTAAATTGATTTGGAGAGTTGATGATGGAGGTTGGCGAATCATATTCCCTCAAATTGGGTCTATAATTAGGCTTAAAACGAATAGATATTAGGGTAAATTCAGGTTAAGTAGTCTAGAGGGGATGAGGGATAATTGTATCCCTATTTATATTAGCATAAGATTCCCTAGTATGTTTGGGTAGGTTTGCTTTGTCAAACTTAGAGAAGTTAGCCTTTACTATGATATTTTTAAGTGTGAGATAAGGTTTTCTTTGATGATTTTTGTCTTAGGGTTCTAAAAGAAATGTGCTTGGTAGTAGGTCAACTTCATATACTCTTCTAGCCTTATATGCTCAAGCTTTGCTAGATTTTATAGATTCACTTCCCCCTAATAAATTATTACTAGAGGAAGAGCTATTATTAAAGGCTGACATTATCAATTAGCATATCTATAATTTGGTTTTCCATACTTATGTTATTTTCATATAGGCTATTATTGTTGACTTCTAATTTTATAAGAAAGGATGAGCATAAACTTATATTTGTAGTTCACTAAAAGGAGAGTGCCTCCAAGAAGAGGAAGATGGTGGCACCCTAAGTATTGGAGCAAACTACGAAGATAGGCCAACCCTTTCATCAAGATTAAGACCAATGATGAAACAAACTAAGAAGCTCTTATACCCCTACCAACCTGTGTCCTGTCAATAACTTTAAAGGGCATAATATTAATGACAAAGGTAAGAAACATAACTATGAGGTCTTTTTTCCCAAGTTAAATGTTAATCCTAAGATTTAATTTTTTATCAGGCCGTAGTCAACCCACATTTATGTTAAAGCTTTATGTTGTAAGGGAACTAGAATCTCATAAAGAGGAACTCCATAAATACATTATATAAGTAGATCGAGATTAACATCGTTAAGGTAATCTCATCGAGATTAGCTTCTCTCTATTATGTTACATGGTTAGGCCTATCTTTGCTAACAATTTATAACTTAAGTCCTTATGTTCATAGAGATCTACATCTAGAGGTTCAAGAGTGAGAGTTAAAGAAAGAGATTTACTTAGAATTAAATGAAGATAGTCAGTGCTGACAACAAGATCATGAAAGGTCTGAAGCAAGAGATGGTGGGATATATTAAGGACATAAAGGCTCTTAAAGGGAATTTTTGCATCATAATAACAAACTACAAAAATTTAAAGTCTAAATCATAAAAGCAAACTAAGTATACCTTACAAAAAAGGAATACAAGATGGATTTGTGTTATGATCTTTTAAAGACCAAGTATCTTAAGATATGGAATTACAACATCGCGACCACACCCTTTATCGATGGATTTAACAAATTAAATATGTTCATCAATTTGAAGAATCCAAACATTCTTGTCAATGAATTGAACATTAAAAACTTGCTTACCCTAATCTTTCCTCTATTAATCTTAAGTCTTCCCTGATGATTTTGTTAATATTTTAAATAATTTAAGCAAGAATCCAAATGCGAAAGGATCTAAGGGTCATCCCTCCCCTTCTAATACCAATCCTACAATGGCCCCTAGATAAGCTGGTGATCAATTTTTAGATAAGTAAGGATCAATAGATGGTTCACTGAATAATATTTATTGGTAATTGGTGAATGAGTTTATAAGTATCTCTAGTTAATTAGAGGCACATTACTATTTTATTTGTTTGTTCCTTATACTTTTTAGCCTTTTTGCTTAGTTTATTAATGCAAATGGCTTATATTTTTTATTGGATAATTTTTTTTAATCTTTGTATGTGTGGATGTCGTTTATTTCTTTAAACTCAAAACATGTGGCCAACTATTATTTCCAGTATAACAATACATTTATTAGATACTTGAGATAATTTAATTAGCTGATATACAACTAAGTAAATCATCTTAGGCATATCATGCTTAGTAAATTTATGTCTTTCAAGTGCAGTTTGTCTTAAAGCAAAAACATATTAGGTTTACGATTGATTAATAAATCTGTGTCTTATAGGTGCATTTTATCTTATAGAAAAACTATGCTAAACAATGATCTCTTAATAAATCTACATCTTACGAGTGCATTTTAACTCAAAGTGAAAACATTTTGTATGCATGATCACTTAGTAGATCTGCATTTTATAGATGAGTTTTGCCTTATAGAGAAAATGTCTTATATGTGATAGCTTTATAGACTTGTACATTATAGGTGCATCTTACCTTAAGGCGAAAATATCTTAAGTGCATGATTATTTAGTAGACTTACATATTACAAATGCATTTTTCCTTAAAGTATAATTGTCTTAGGTGCACAATCACTTAGAAAATCTATATCTTACAGGTGCATTTTTCTTCAAAGAAAAACATCTTAGGTATACACCACAGGGCCTTATAAGATAAATACATGAAAGCCTAAAATGAACTTTATTGATCATATAGGTGCAAATACTGCCCATTCAATATGCTAGGAATCTCTCGCCTACTAAGATAAGACAACCTATAAGCTTTTGATCATAAAACTTCTGTAATAATAAATGGTCCATATTACTTTAGTGTAAGCTTTTCTCTTGCTTTTGAGTTATTTAGGATGTCTATCCTTTTCAAGACCAATTTTCCAAATCTTGTATATCGATTCTCTTTGCGTTTTGTAGCATAACTTACTCTATCTTTGCTCCTCTTGTAAATTGAGCACATTTCTCAGGCCTTCCTCAGTAATTAATCACCCTTAGTGTCTCCACATTTAGCTATATTGGGACTAAGGCCTCTACTCCAAAAGTTAGACTAAAATGTAAAACTCATATAAAAGTTTTAAGCATGGTGTAGTAGGCCTGGAAGACATAATGAATTTGATCTACCTAAATTCTCCTAAACATCTATATTTGATAGTTATATGTAAAGTACACATATTTCATATTAATTCCATATGTTTTGATTGACAAAGTACTTTTAATTATGGATTATAATTATGTATTTTATATTTATGGACTAGAATAGAGATTTGGATCAAAATGTGCTTAAAAATATAAATTTAGCAAAAAAGGAATAAAGATCACAAATTTTGGAAAAGAATGAAGGCCTACAGGATAAAGCTTTTGAAAGATGTTTAAGCATAACACATTCCCACGTCTTAGTCAATATGACTGCTCTAAGATTTAACGTAATTAAATGGATAAGGCCCTTCAAAAGTCAATAGGTCATAGCTAATTTTGTTCTTATTTTGCTCTATTTAAAAAGAACTTATTTTGGTAGGATAATCCCAATGGAAGCATATTTCTTTAGATTTAGTCATGATTTTAGCTTTATTTCTTTTTAGGAAGATTATTAGAGGGGATTTTAGGAGAATTTATTAAAGGAGACATCCATCTTTCTTTATCACCTTGTTTCATCTTAGTTTTCTTTTTTTTGTGTTCTTGGGATAGTTTTTTTACTTATCTTTTATATCATATTTAAGAATCATGTGCAATTAACTCTCTTTTCTAGCCAAAGGTTAATTGAAGTTTAATTCCTCAAGAATTATGGGATATAATTGTTAATCTATACTCTTTTGTTCTTTAGTATTTACATATCTTTGGAAAATTTTAAATTTATTATTTGGTTTGATTAATACAAAAAGACATATTACTTAATTATCAAAATAATATATTTACAATTAGAATGGTTAATCCATAATTTTCTAATTACTCTAATACTTATTAGAAAAATAGCATGGTTCAATATAGGATATTCTACTTATGTGAAAATATAATCTACTTTAAATAAATTAAGCTTGTGTGTTTATTGGATAGAATTTTTGGTTTCTCTAGCTTTTAATGTTGTCAATAGATTAAATAATAAAGGCTTGTTTAGGATTATTTGTTGATAAGATAATTAATCAAAGAGATTTCTTTAGTTAATGAATAAGTAAAGAAAGATAGATTGTTAGATCTTGTTAACAACTATTACCAGTTTATAAAGGAGAGATAGATAGTTAAAGCTTATGAACAACCACAATCAATTATTAAGGAATATAAGGGTTTATCTTTGCATCAGTGATCAATTCAAAGAATCAATTCTGAAATTATACATTGAGTTAGATATTTATTATTATTTTATTTCAATAAATTGCATTCTTTATTAGTTTTTCCGTCTTTTCTTTTAATCTATTTCAATTTATTTCCTAAAATCTCTCCTTCCTTTTTTTTTGTTTTGTCAATTTGGTAATGGAGATAAGTTTTTACCGGTCTCTGATGATTTACCCCTGCTCATCACTATATATAATTCATTTATGATTAAAGTAGGATTATATTTTTCAGATTCAATATCCACCATTTGAAATGACATCCATTTGAGATTTAAAAAATATGCTTAAAATAATAGCATAATGAGTATGCATAGAACAATCATGAGTTTACTAATAATGTGGATTATATAGATAATGTCTAATTTAGTGAAAATGAGATAAATAAGACTTTTAACTAATTATTGATGGAGAGTTTTATCACTAAGAAGGATATTATCACCAGTATAATAGGGCAACAAACTCTATAAGAGTATGCATAATTTTAGAATCCATAAGACTTGTATGAATAGTAAGCTTATTAAATATATGTAACTTGAGTCGAGTACTATTCAAACTAATTAGAAGAAACTTCAAAGTTAAGGAAGAAATTAAGGAGCCCAAAATCTTTCATATCAATCTGTTGAGAGAGAAAAGTTCCAAAATCAGTAATGCCTTTGAAATCATCATTAGTAATAAATCATACTTTCTCATTTGATTTCATTAAATTGTATTCTTGATTAGCTTTTTCTTTTTCTTTGTTTTTATTCTATTTCAATTTATGTCTTAAAATCTCCCCTTCTTTGATTTTGTTTTATCAACTTAGCTAAAGAGATAAGCTTTACTAGTCTATGTGGATTCGTCCCTACTCAACGCTATATACAATTCATTTATAATTAGAGTAAGATTATATTTGTTATATTCGATATGCTTCAATACTTTAATACACGAACCCTGGAGGATGGTCTTGTTTGTGACCTCAACCATGTTATTTTTTGAGGATATATGATAAACTAAAAACATCATTTGATTCTCATTTATTTACAAAATTGAGAGAACCATTTATTGTTAAATTTAGGTCATTGTCTATAATAATGGCCAAAGGAACCCTATAATGGCATATTATATTGATCTTTAAGAACCACTCCACAATTTTAATTATTATCATGATATGAGTTTTGACTTCCACTTGCTTAGTAAAGTAATCAATTACCACTAAAATAAACTTAACCTTCTACACTACCAAAGGGAAAGGTCCTAGAATGTCAATTTATTACAAGACAAATGGTATTGGACTGAAAAAAAAATATATATATATAATCAATTACAGGCTGGGGTGTAGACTCAGGTGTTGTTGACATTTGTTGCATTTTTCATATAATCCTAACTATCCTTTCTTAGTATTGGCTATTAATATCGTTAAGTAATTTATAAACTAATGTAGAGGCCATTTGAAATAATCCATATTCATCTGATGCTCCTAGCCTCTTTAGTATCATTTAGGAGTTTCCTAAGTTGTATATATTTTGTGATCTCTCTTATCCTTTTTATCCACTTGTTGTTTGATTTTATTCATATAAACTTTCATGTTTCCTATTCAAATATTTCTTCCTAAAATATTTTGTCCTTTTTTTTTAATCCCTTGAGCTCCCTATTTGGACAATTTATCTACTATAGCATTTTCATAATAAGGGATCAACTGTAGATATATGACCATAGCCTAGCTCTCTTGTTGATATATTTCCTATACATTTTCACGCTTTCCTCTTTAGTTGTAAAGGTTTGAAGGACTTGATTCTCCGTCAACTAAGAATCTAACTTCAATTATACTGCCTTTAGTTATAAATAGGAGATCAATCTAACCACTCATAGCAAAATTTTATATTTTATTTATTGTTTGAGGCTTTAAAGTTGTGCCAATTCGTGTATTTGACTTCTATTTTATAAGGCCTTTTGATCACAACCTTGCTCGGATATCTTCTTTACTACTGCATTTGTCAATTGATGTTGCTTATGTTGCTATAAGTATTATATTCGTCACTTACTCTATCGAACAACATATGCATTCCATTAAGAAAGTAGCGATTATCTATGTCTCGAGAGATGTTCTTAATATGTATTGAAAGTCATATTCATTTAACTCCATAAACCATTAAATCAATCATCCTAAAAGTTATCACCTAATAATAATAGGTTTCTTTATGAATGATGAAAAAGATCTTCTGAACATCTAACTCATAATAGGGATCTAGTCGTATCTTGAATATATGTCCATAAAGTTTAGTTATTCATAGATAACTATTACATCCTCTAGTTGGTTAATTATGGGTAAAAGGCAACTGCCTTTTTAGGTTAGACCTTGTTTAAGGTTTATGAAGTCTATGTATATAAACCAATTTAGTTATTCATAGATAAATATTACATCCTCTAGTTGGTTAATTATGGGTAAAAGGTAATTGCCTTTTTAGTTAGACCTTATTAAGGTTTATGAAGTCTATGTATGTACACCACTTTTCTCTTAACTTTTTATCATCACCATGTTAGCTAGCTACTCTAGATACTATACTCTGTGTAGAAAACCAACCTTCAATAACTTGTACACTTCCCCCCTTCAATAGCTTTCTCTCTCTTTAGGATAAAGATTTACTTCTTCTACATTATAGGTTTGTAATTGGGATCGATATTCAACTTTTGTTCCATCACTTCAAAAATAATTCCTTATATGCCTTCGACCCTCTAACTAAATGTTTGTGTAGTTTCTCAACAATGATTCCACAATCCTTATTTCTATTAAATCTCTTACCTTCACCAACTTCTCCTCCTAATTTCCTCTCATATCTCTCATGTTATTTCCCTTCTCTACTTTTACTTTTTTCGAATTAGATCGTTTGGCAAGCCCAACAGCTCTTACATAATTTCTTTCTTTTTTTCTTTTCTTTACTTAAATACGCGAACAACTGATATAAATGATACGAAACAAAGGAATTGAAGAGGAAGAAACCTTAACAACAAAGTAAAGATAGGAAAACTATAAAAATTAAAAGATATCAAAATTTGATTCTTTTACTATAGAAATAATAAGCCGATGTAATATAATGAAAAAATCATAAGGAACATGATTTTTTTCTTTTTTTGACAAAAAATATAATAGAATTTGAACAATATAAAAACATAAAGGGTAACCACACCTAATTTAAAGTAAAATTCTAATATAAAATAAATCTAAGTTTGATGTTCAATGAAGAACATGTAAAAGAAGCTCTAACAACTCTCAATAAATAAATATGTCAAATTTTGTCTTCAATTAGAAAGTATAATGCTTTAAAAACTAAAATACAAAAATAAGGTTTTAATACTTAATAAAAACTAGGGTTTCAACTAGGAATGTTTAGGCCACAATCATAGGCCAGAATGTGTTGACTATAAAAACTTTTTGCTATATAATTGATATTCACGCCTATGGATAATGACCATAGATCCTATTGTATATTTAGGAAATTGATCTTACTTTAGGCCATGCCTGAGGTGGAGACCATGTTCTTCCTAGAACTTTAACTCCTACATTTAGGGAGGGGCATAGGCTAGGACATGCTCATAGGTCAGCCTGATTTTAGCCAAACATAAGTATGTTACCTCTAAATGTTTACTAACTCTATCTCTTGTAATTGACTCAAGCTTACATTTAATGAATCTCTTATTTAGGATAGTTGTGATTGCATCAAAAGGTCTCCCTAAAATGATGATGTATGTCAAAGATCTATCCACCATATGAAACTTCTTAGACTTAATGGTCTACATAGGTTTGTCTTCTAACTTCAGCAATAAGGTGATTTTTCCCAAGGTATATGTTTGCCCTTTCTAAAGTCAACTACGAGACTTATGAATGCTTATGTTATGTATGAGCAAATCCCAATGCTTTAAATACATCATAGAATATGATGAAAATGAAGCTCCAATTATCAATTAAGACCTTTTTTTTAACTTTATAGTTAGTTAGGATTGTTATGATGACATTGCATCATCGTTAGGATTAGCAACCTTAGGATCCTCTTCTTTAAATTTAATTGGCTTTGCTCCTTCATCACTTGACCCACAATGTGGATTGTAGAGTTAGGCTTGCATGTGGGTTCTTAAATTGTGATATGCTCACTCTCAACTCTCCCTTTATTATCATGTTAATGATCTAGCCCTAGGTAAGGGACCTCCAACTTTCTATAAGCTTGGGGTTAAATTGATTTAATTTCCCTTTCTTTAACATGAAATCACCACATTCTATAGATCTAAACATTCTTCCACTTCATGTTTATAATCTTAATAAAACAAAAAAAAAACTGTTCATTCATCTAGTCTCTTAATTACTTATCAACGGTGAGATCCTTGCTCCTTGCATAGTTAAAAATGTGGTTGAGGGATGCATTCAAATATGACAATGTAACACCATCAAATATGCAGGTGGTCCTTCCTTACTCAACTTATCTCTCTACTCGGACTCTCTTGTTGGACTATCCCATTATACCTCCTCTCTTTCCCATATCTTCCAATTACCTTGTACTTCCTCTGAACCCTCTTTGGGGTGAGTTCACTTCTGCTCACGCACTTCCTTTAGAGTATACGCCCTATATATTGAGAGTGATTTTCAAAATGCCAAATAGTGGTGTAGGCTTTTTTCAAAAATTATCACTACTATGAGAAAGGCCTACATTGTTACAGTAGGGTTCTAATTTGGAACTTATGTAGCCTCTACACTAAATCTTTGGATGTATCACTTGAGGTTCTTCTCTTATGCCTACATCTCATGCAAGTGAGCAAAGCAGGCTTTAGGTCTCCTCTTATTACTAGCGAAGTGAGCTTCAAACCTAGACTTGAAATATTTGAAGCTTAAGATTGGCATCCTTATAATGGTCTGTACTAATCTTATGCAGCTTTTGCCATAGCTAAAGTAAAAGGCTTGCATTTTAAGACATTTGAGGGTGCTTGTATATTCATCATCCCTAAGTACCTAACAATGTGGTTAATAGGATCTATTGTACTATTATATGTCTCTAGGTTAGATATTTAAACTTTGTTAAAGGTGTTTCCTTTACGATCTCCTAATTGAAAGGAATGTCAATGGTTAGATGCATTTTGTCCTACGAAACACTAAAAGGGATGATATTGTCTCTGCATCGCTCCTCAAAAGATCACAAGGTGGAAAATGTGTTCCATGCAGTGACGGAGCTAGAAATTTAAGATAGGAGGGTCCAAATATTTAATTTTTAAATTTTGGAGGGCTCAGTGCACCATTAACCTTTAAATAACCTCGTCCTAATATATATATATACATGTATATATATATATATATAATCTTGGAAGGTGGGGAGCCAGTGCACCACTGGGCCCCATCTACCTCCGTCCTTGGTTCCACGTATGCAGTTCTCTAGAGTCAATGTTATGATTAATATAATCGCCACCCTGAGGACAACTTGTTATCAACAATTACCTAAGGATGTTGTTACTTTTTGTGATTACTATAATCTTCAAGAAACTTCATTTTAGCCTTAATTTTTCAAATAAATGTTTATAAATGACTATAATTAATATAAAAAAAAACCTATCTTACCTTTTGTCAATTATAAATTTATCTGAATTTACAGGGAAGCTTTTATAAAATAATGTTGGAGATGCGCTAAAGTCAACTTTAATTAAAAAAAGTTAAATGAAAATTGAGATAGCTTTTTTTGTTTAATGTTTATGTTACCCTCCAAGTTTATATTTTGCCCCTTTGTGTTTTACTCACCTTAAAATACGTGGACAGAGAGGCTGGTAAATCATTTATCTACGTGTCCAAACTTTAGGTCTTAAAACGTGACAGAACTCGATAATTACGGTAAGACATTTGGAAGAAACATACTCCAAGGATGATAATGTCGTTTTGTATATAAACAGATCTAAAACGATATCATTTTAGATTGAAAACAGGGCTGAAATAAGTTAAATAACACAGAGAATCTGACGCCGTGTTTGGTGTTTAAGTGTACACTTGAAAACATTTACAAGCATTAATGCTTTGAAAACTCCGACCGACATATACCAAGTGTTCCTGATATTTGTTTGTGTGCGCGAAAAGATGGACCTACAGATTACCAAATATGCGTTGTAGTTATACCAGCTCTACTCCTACTTTTTTCGAATTGGGTCATTTGGCAAGCCCAACGCCTTCTTTCAACGACTGAAACATTTTAAGATAAATCAAACCATCTATTGCAATTCCAAAAAAGCAGGAGCAGAAAATGATTCTTCCAAAGGATGTCTCAGCTGCATTGATGTGTCCAAAAAAGAGCTTCCAACGGCCTTTGGAAGCTTTTGGGCCTTCAATGCTTATTTTTTAATTACAAATGATTAATTGCTGAAAGAGAACAAGAGCCGTTCCATATTGAAAAGCACCGCAGATAAAAAGTGACACATACAAACGAGAACCTCAAATCTTACAAGATTTTGGATAAATGTGTGTTCACTTCAATTCTGGTGCCGTATGCACAAAGAGGAAGAGCCTTTATCCCTGATGCATAGGCCCAGAATATAGTCCTCACAAGCTATATAATGGTAGAAGTAAATGAATTATAAACACCCTACGATAGCATCATATTCCTATTACCGATATCATACGGTTGGTTCAATCAAAATTTCTGGATTTGAACAGAACAAGTTACAGATAAAACTCCGAAGAAGCGTCTTCAATAGGATATAGTATCAGATTATTGTCGTTTGAAAACAAAGTATAACATTTTACTGAGATTGAGAAATGAATGTGGATGTCAATCACCAATGTTAGCGTACAACTTCGAAGAAACAAAAATGCTTCGCAGCAATTTGCTGAATTCGTTGGGTAGGAATTTCGTTTTGGTATTAACTGTGCACAGTTAAATAGATGACTAGTTCTCCAAAAGTTTTACCAGTGCATCAGATAGTTGAGAGTGCTATCTTCCATGTTTGCTCTGCAGTGTATAAAAATTCTACAAGGGTCCACTACCATTTCCAAGGAATGGGGGAAGCATCTTCTATGTCTTCCCATGCTGAAAAAAACTTAGGTTGCACCTCGAACGATTATCTGATATAGTATCATGCTGCACAGATGAGAATTAGTCTATTCAGTAAAAATATTGCAGATCAACCTATTTTTGCAGATTGATAACAGCTTGAACAAAATTAAACAAACTGCGTGAATTAGCAAGCAAACATTTCCCCCAAAGACAAGATAATTCATAATCACTTGCTAAATTCATCTAAAGACCACCTTAGCAAGGGTTTGAATTTCCCAAATTAACCACTCCAACCATGAAACAGATTAACCAATCATCACTACCTGGAAGTGCTTCATTATCATCCAACTATTAGACATGAAAACACAAGCTTAATAGAGAAGCCATTGTGACTAAGCATAAGAAATCTTTCAGATTCTATGAACTTAAAAACGATAATTAGAGAAAAGCAGAGTTTTTCTCACAAGACAAGTATGCTGAAGAGGAGAAGTTAAGAGGTCACCTTCACAGAACACCTACTAATTGATGGGCAATCCAACAAAGTCCAATTGTGTGCATTCACAGAAGAGCTAGAAATGTGATTCCAAACAGGTTTGAGAAAGTGAATACATGTTACCATTTTAGTCTGGTTTTGCAGATAGTAAAAGGTACGAAACTGAAATTTGTGCTCCTCAAACTTGATGGAGGGTTCCTTAAACCATGACGAGTACTATTTGAGTGTTATCATTGCTACAACAAACCTACATACTTAAGATATCCTCTTCCCGTAAGACCTACTTAAGTTTCTTAAATCCAAAACTGACAAACAAGATCACTGAATGCCACAAATCCTACCATTCACAAACAATACCACATCAGCATCAAAATGCAAAAAAACAATTGGTTAGGGAACCTGTAATCCATGTTGGATTATTCTTGCATAAACCAGTTGAATCTTTAAAAGATAATTCTCCCACCCGAACCACAGTTTTGTACGTAGAAGTCTTAATGGTACTTGCTTAAGCTTTCGCACTTTTACTTTATACATAAATCTAATAATCACTTGCACTTGAAGCCTGTATCATCAGTAACTATTTCCATTGTGTACCTATTTCAACTGGCACATCACAAACTTTAATTACCCAAAAACACTTCTATTCATACTTCAACACATTTTATTAATCACCTTCTTCGTTTTCCTTGAAAAATTCGACTTCAATTTTAGAAGTTTTCAATTAATTAATGGAAATGTCAAAATCTGAAAACAACAAAATTGTTCTTTTCACCTGAAAATTTTCTCAAAACGTAGAAACCAAAAGGCGAAGAGGCCTTCAGCGACACCCAAACACGACCCAGCCACAACATCAAGAACGTAATGTCTCCCTAGCAAAACCCTGGAAGCCGCAGTGACCGCCGCCCAAACGCAAACCGCCACCACCAAAACTCCGATGACCTTTTCCACATCTCCACCAAGCCATTGCCGGACAAATCCGATCCCATTCCCCCTCAACGCAGCTCCAATCACTTGAGAAGAAACCGAAACCATAGAAGCAACGAAGAACACGCGGGAGGCGTGGCCGGAGGGGAACGAAAAATTATCGGCCGAAACGACGGGGGACATAGAGGGATTGTACGGTGGACGGGGCCGGCGGAAGAGTATCTTGATGAGGCCGACGATGGCAAGGTCGAGGAGTAGGCCAAGGATGAAAGGAGAGAGGAAAGGCAGGAGAGTGACGGAGAGAGGAGAGAGCAACAGAGCTAACGACACTGGAAAGAAGAATCGGAAGTCGGCGGAGAATTCCAGGAGTAGGAGGAAGAGAGTCGGGAGGTACGGGTGGAACAGAGTGTGGAGGCGGCGAGAGAGTTCGCCGTCTATGGCTTTGATTCGTTGAAGGACCGTAAAAGGCGGTTCCGGTGGCACAATCGCCATGTGCGGTGGGGCCGACTGACAGTTTTGATTTGGTGGTCGTTAGGAGTCAAGATGTTAAGTATTTATTCTGTCTAATTGAAACGTCGTCGTTTTTTTTAAATTTAAATACTTTGTTACTCTTTCCAAGATTCATGGTTTATGAGCGAAGCCGACCAAACCAACGTCTTATGTCATTTTCTTTGTAATACTACAGAAATTGCCTTATCTTCTTTTCACCACCTTCCTACTCCTTGTAAAACCCAACTTAGATTCTCGTTCATATTAAATTATGCGACATTTTTAGACGATTGCTTTCTGTAAATTTCTCACAAAATTATGGAGGACGATAGAGCATGAATGACGATGAAACACTGGAAATGCCAACGTCTTCTGTCATTTTCTTTGTAACACCTCTTTTGTGAGTATGATTCCTTTTCTTCTTAGAGAAAGATTGTAAAAAGAGGTACTTTTACTTATAAAAAAATAAATTATTACAACAAGTTTACTCTTCACCTTGTTGGAAAAAGAGACTTACTGAAATTTTTAAGAAATGTCTTGAATAGTGGATTTAGGCAAGATTGATTTTTGAAACTACTATAAATTACTTTTCCTTTCTTTAAGTTATTTTTATCATAAATTTGTTTTCCTTTCTTTTACTCCTTAACTCTTCAAAATATTGTTTGATTATGTTATTGATTAATATTAAGTCACTTTTATAATAAATTGATAATCTTAAGAGTCTAAGGTATAAGTCTCCCCAGAGTTTCGCTGTGGAGGGCATTGCGTGTCATTGTTGGACGTCTCAACCAAGAGCAAGAACCAAATATAAAATTTTTCATAACTATTTATGATATGTTCCCCATGCTAACTGGTCTCATGAAGTATGGTCAACAAACTATACGAGCTGTAAGGTATATTGGATCGTTCTTCATCCAATTATATGGATTAATCCAACAATAATGGATTTTTTTATATTCTATTTACAGGTTACAGAATCACATAAAATTGTATGTAACTCCATATGTGGATATAGAATGTATAAATTAGGTATGAACGACATAATAAAGATAAATTTATACTCAAATTTGAATTTGCAATCAGATACAATTGAAAAGCAATTCAAAAATTCCATTTAACTTAGACTTATGATTAAGAGAGTCTTGGATAGAACAGCAAATTTTTCCTGAATGTATCATAATTTTTTGCCTAATTCTTCTTCTGATGATCGACTCAACCTCTGATCAAAAAAGTATACCTTGGTTATATTTCATCTCTTCAACAAATTGAGTAACGAGTATGATCAAAAAAGTATACCTTGGTTATATTTCATCTCTGCAACAAATTTAGTAATGAGTATAATGACCCTATTGTTCTGATGGAGAGAAGAACCTATGATTAGCTTTTTGGGAAATTTCCAAACGAACAATTTCAAATAAATCTTTCATTTTCTTATTTTACTATGTTCAATTGCAAGTATTCCTCTATCCGTAGAGTATATAAACAACTCAAAATGCCTCGACTTTTTTATTTTTAGAATAGTTACTAGTCAAATAGCAATAATTCGAAGCACTTCTTTACTCACTATTTACTCACTATTTAGTTTTATTCAAGTCATATATGTCTTTAAATCGAAATTATATAATTGGAATTCTTTTTTATTGTGAAAGTTTGTTTTTTATTTCTTTTATAAAGAACAATTTTTATGACCCAGTTTTTTCTTTCTTTTGATAAATTGAAAAAGAAAATTTATATTTCTTTTCATTTTCCCTTTCACTCGTAATATGAGACAAAAGTGGGCTTTAGAACGACTACTAAGTGAGTTGAGAAATCAAACTGTATCAGTATTTTTATAGATCTTTCTACAAAGACTTTTGAATTTAACCATTCGAATTGAATTGACTTCAATTACTGAATACAATTTTTAAATTATATTGGATTTGAGTAATTCGAGTAGAGTAATGTATTCTAAGAATAATATTACTTTTAAGTTTAACGGATGATTGAGAAAGAATAGAATGAGTGGATGAATAGAAAGACCAAGATATGCAACGGATTAATAATATAGGTTCTTTAATTTATTGAAAAGAAAATTTCTGCAAAATATTGAAATTTAATATATAAAAAATTATTGAATTTGAATATATAAAATATAAAAAAGAATGTTAATTTTCTTTTGAATTCAAAATTTTAATTATAAAAAGAATATAAATTGGGGCAAAAAGTTGATAGAAACGATTAGGCAGTACTTCTCCCGATTCCGATCCAAAGTATACTATCAACCACATTCCTTTTCCATTTGAGGCATTAATTTACCAATTAAAATATCACCCGTCTCTACTATAACCTTCCCAACCATGATTTCTTTCTAGTCATTTCACTATAATGTTATAAACAAGAGTAATTTCAAACTGATTCATAATCAATCATTGGCGGAAGATATGTAATGAATTGCAAAAAAAAAAAAGTTGTAGCAAAAAGGTTTGGTATTGAGGGCATTTGCCCTATATGTGCAAATAAAAATCGGGCGAATCTTTACTCAGAGTATAGCATAAACCTAAAAATAATTGAAAAACCCATTCAAGAACAAGAAAATAACATCATGATCGAATTTTTATTTCGATCAAAGGGGTCTCTGTGTTGATAATATGTTCTTTTGTTAGATAATTGTTTAGAAGAATATCTTCGAACATTACTAAGAACGAATTTTCTTTTAGTTGTGTTATAATTATAAAGAATCTCTCGCTTAGTATTTACTTGTAATGTTGATGGATAAATATATGAGTCTTTCTTATATTATTTCTGGATGTCTTAATTGCTAAAATTTGAACAAATTCCCTTTTTCCAACGAATGAATGAAAGAGCCACTTCAAATTAGGATTTCGAAATGAAAGAATTTCGTTCTGTCAAAATATTAGATATTTTGAATTGATTAATGAAAAGCCCGAAGGGAGTAGTTGTTTCACAAACTTTCCGAATCTTTTCTAGCAAAAAAAATCAGAAAAATTTAGAGTACCAAAAATAAATCAACATCGAAAATTTGGTAACGCCGTTCGGCACACCTTGTCTACGTTTGCGAGGCTCTTACCGGAGTACAATAGATTTACCCAAGGCTTTACTGAGCCGATACCACTTAACCCTTGACACTATCTCTCAACCTCACTTCCCGTGAAATAATTTCTCACCCAATAGTACGACCACCTCGTACTAACCTCGACAGAAGATTTATCTCAACAATCTATTAAAGAAAGAACAATAAACAAATAGCTCAAGTGATCAATCAACTAAGAACAAAACAATAATACACTTTAGATAAAAATAAAGACAACTTTCGGAAAGGTTAAGCTCCACTGAAATAAATCTGGAAGTTGTCGCAACAACAATAGGCTGATTCATATAAACACCAACACGAAGCTACAGCTGCACCAATAACACATTCACCAACCAAAGTATATGTAACCCATAAAGAAATCAATTAATAATCGTTGCTGCGTAAACAAAAACCCTTGGCCACACCTCTAAAAAATTCCAGCAACGTTATCTTTAAAAAGATCTGATAAAGAGAAGGCCATGTGGAGTCATGGAGACTAGGAAGCCTTAATGTTATGATCCATAACCAATTGAAGCTACTCTGGTTTGCGTGATAATGATGCAGGCAATAAGAACTCATTTAATGCTTCATTGAACTTGGCGTGAAAGAATGATGCCTTTAGGTCTTTTGCTTATCTAGAGAAGATTTTCAATTCAACATAAATATTCACCTTACCTTTATCTTGTATCCGCAAAAACAATAAAACCGACCACACAACAGATATCCTTCAGCTGTTAATTGGTGTTGGAAACACACGAACTCAATGCCACACACACACGTCAACTATATTATCGCACACTCACGTTGGAGATCAACTACAGTCGTAGATTCAATATTTGCACCAATCCCTCACACAATAAGAGTCTCACTTCAACACAATCCCATTTCAAATTTTTTCCGCACAAGAGCTTCACTGCAGCTATATGTTAGAGACGTGCATGACACAAACACACTTAAGTAAGAAGAGTCCACCTTGACCACATAAAGAAGAGTCCAAATACCAAAACGCAATAGCCTCATCCTTTTTGTTTCATCAATCAACAAAACCCACAAATCCAGCAGTAATACAATTTCAATATCAATATGATAATAGACTCCAATGTAATGTAGGATTATTTCACAACTATAACCTCTTATTTTTTAATCCCACTATAATTTATATCTTATATGTCCAATTAATAAAAATGCCAAAATTATTTACTTAGATATATAACATATAACCTAACAATCTCCCCCTTTTTGGCATTGTTTGTCACATAGTCAAAACTCCCCCTAAAGGAGATAATTGGACATATAACCATCAAATTCACAATTCATATGAGATGAAAAAAAAAACTCCCCCTTAATCAAATATCAAGTTCCAAAGAATATCACAATTATCCAATCATCCAAAATTT
Organism: Erythroxylum subrotundum; assembly: GCA_027563845.1. Lineage (NCBI taxonomy): Eukaryota > Viridiplantae > Streptophyta > Magnoliopsida > Malpighiales > Erythroxylaceae > Erythroxylum > Erythroxylum subrotundum. Next base: position 26,280,131 of record JAOQMQ010000195.1, on the reverse strand, counting down.
TCCCCTTGGGATAAAAAATGGCAAAAAGCACGACGAATAATCACTCATGTACTTTGAAATCTCTCCTTGAATGGAACAGTCACCAAGAACAATATGATGTCTCCCCCTTGGGACAAAACAGTATCAAAACACATAATCATAAGAATCAACAATAGATGTAGCGAAAGAATCATAAGCACGCTAAGAAGACAAATTAGCACCATTCAAAACACTGAGAGATATGCCCAAAAGAGAGAGAGATACCCACACTAATGAGAGAGCTTAATAAAAGTCACAATGCTAACTACTAAAGAAGATGGGGCGACAATGACAACATAAAAACTAAAGAACTAAAGAAGACATTTTTTTTTTACGTTTCGTCTTTTTTGTAAACAACGCAAAAAAATACTTCAAAAATATAAAGTACACAATCCCTGTGCCCCTCGAAGAAATTCAAACCTGGACTTTTTCTTTGTCATATGATCTTTGTCATCGGTTTCTTTTTATGAAGTAACTGAACTCTGTCTGACCAGTTTCTTTGCAAACAGTAACTATGAATCTGGACAACTTCTTATTTTTCCTTCACAATGTCTTTATGTAGCGTCCCTTACCGCAAGGTACATACCGGGACGTCCAAAGGTCATTCCAGTACATATCTTACGATAAAGGTGAGCTACGATCGATCACTACATTCACTTCACATGGCATGGTATCATAAATCGCTCATAAAGCATCATAAGAAAAACCACAATATGTTAAAACCAACTTTTTCCTCATTTGATTTCATAAAACCGAAAGTCTACATTATGTCTTTCACCATTTTCCATATGTACATCATCAAAATCCTAATACAATAGTACTACATGAATGAGGACAATATGTACAATCTAACTAATATGTCCAAAAATCCCAGCTGACCGACCTTTAAGTCATAACGAAATCCAAAAGGGGGCCTTTTGTCCTGTCTAAAGCACTAGGTCTCCTGTCTCTTACCTGAAAAGCCACGTTGTAATTTTTGATGAGTTTTGCGAACTCAATGAGTGAACCATCATTGATGATTTCACCGGATCATATACAAACATCATATATCACACAATTAGTCATTCTAAACATACATTTATTACTCAAATACTCACATAACAGGGCATATCATATAGTTATTCAATACAGCTTTGCGAAACATTGATGAATTTCAATCTTAAATGAATGTTATGTGCATGAGACTCGCATTCGTTCTTATTGTTGTGACTGAGTGCCTATCACAAACTTATACGAATACTGGCCTATAGGGCTCAGTCAGAACAGAATCACGGAGCATAGCTCTACATGCAGAATCAGAAATCACAAAGACTGGCAACTCAAGTCACAACGCCTTTATTTGATCATGCATTTTATGAAATGCATCAAATACATATATTTCATACATCATATATCGCAATCACATATGATGCTTGCAATCATCGAACCTAAGTCCGGCATTTAACTTTCGTTGAGAATCAAATGTCATTCATATCACATCAAAACACTTCCAATACATGCCCTACTATTAAACTCCTCGGACTTTAAGTTTAGAATTTAGAAACAAATTCACAAACAATTTAGAAATATCGAAATTTAACAAATTAAGTCAATTCAAAACAAATCAATCCTAGGAAATCATCTAGGTTGACTCACAGTACGCTCCAATATGCTATTACTTGGATGGACCGGCAATGTCTGGAGGTTGACATTCCAGTTGCTCCTTTATAGCAAACAACATACACAATTATCATAATTTGTACAATCATAAACAATAATGCATGTGAATGACATGAAATATGTACAATGCATGTTCATGATAATCCCGGGTATCATTCCATCAATTTCATCACAAATTCATTCTCATATCCAAAACTCATATAAGTATAATTTATACTTAGGTTTGTGCCTCACTAAAACCATTAAAATCTCTATTCCTTTCTCATTGACTCAAAAAATCACCCAACTTGGTTCAGTAATTTAGGAGATATGCCTCAAACATTATCAGGTTGTTCATATTCAAAAACAGTATACTATACACAACTTCTCAACATCTTTGAGACCGAATCATAATTTGAATTCTTAAGATAATTTGTGTGCCTATACCTATAGTTTACTCCAAAACCAAAAATCATCTCATTTGGAATCCTATAGGTCCAGAAAAATCAAAATACTGAAGTATGTTCAGTAGAATATTCAGTTCATGCTCTTCCAACCAATACCCTTACTTTGATTAGATTAATCTATTTCAAGTCAAAACCAGAAGCTATAATTTCTATGGAGGGATAGAGAAATGTGTTATGAATCCAATGCTTCAAAAATCAGGTCATTTAGAGGTCGGATGACAAAGTTATGGCTGAAAGAATCAAGCAAGGCGATGTCCACATAAGACGAAGTTGATAACAGACGAAGCAAAAAGCAGACGAAACAGAAAGCAGACGAAGCAAAGAATAGACGAAGCAAAAAGCAGACGAAATAGAAAGCAGATGAAGCAAAGAACAGACGAAGAAAAAAGCAGATGAAATAGAAAGCAGACGAAGCAAAGAACAGACGAAACAGAAAGTAGACGAAGAAGCAAAGAACAGATGAAGCAAAAAGCAGACGATCACGAGAAGCAGACGAATGCGATCAACTTAAGACGAAGCAAAGTCTTAAGACGATATGACGTCATCACAGACGATATGA
>JAOQMQ010000195.1:26265750-26277349 GCA_027563845.1 Erythroxylum subrotundum | reverse complement strand
GCCTTTATCGTAGGATATAGACCGGAATGACCTTCGGGTGTCCCGGTGTGTACCCTACGGTAAGGGGGCGCTACAAATCCATTTCAGAAGGCCATGATTTTTTGTGGAGATGAAGAGCAATGTATTATGAGTCTATTGGTTCAAGAATCAAGTCATTTGGACATCGGATGAAGAAGTTATTACAAAAAGATTGAAGGATGTTTAGAAAAAACTCTTCCAGAAAAACAATTGAAAGTCGCGATGGTGCAGACCAAAAACCTGCGAAGTCGCAATCGTGCTCTTTCTTCTTCTTCTTCTTCCTTTTTTTTTCCAGATTTCTCATTCCTTTTCCAACTTAATCACTTCAAAATCATATATTATCCTTGTCTATACCCAATACAATCTCTAAACAAATCAAATTCAAACTCACTCCAAATTTCAAAAATCTAAAACTTCATTTTTACTTCCTCTCTCTACTGTAATTTTCCGTTTTCTTATACTTTCATCTGATGCATATCTTTTCACTTTTATCTACACTTTCACTTCATTTAACTCCTATTACAGTTCAAAATCATCCACAACAGATCAAAATTCAAGATTACATACCAACACTAAAAATAGAACATATACAGATATTCACCAATTCCTGCACTTTTCATTTTTTTCTGCATTTCTCATTTTCATCAACAACTTCATTTCATCATAAACTTTCCATTTTAATGCTTTTCCCATAACGCTGCATCACCTTAACACTTCATGCATGATTTTGAATTAGTTTTAAACTCATTCAAATTCATGCATGAACAGTACATCAACTTATAACCATATTCATATTTCTCAAAACCAAAACAGAGTACATATATTTCTACTTCAACTTACGTAAACTTTCACAAATCTCAAACCAGAATCTATTTCATACAGTTTTTAAATAATTCCTATTTCACAAATCCATCATCTAGTTTATTCATCACCGAAACTACACTTCTTTTAAACTCCTCATGCATGTATATATTTACACCGTAAAAACATCAACAACAAACACTTACTTGATTCAGCTATTCTTCCCGGCAGTAAGCTTCCCGGTAGTAAGAGCAACTCAATTTCAACCAATAAGAATGACAACTCAATATTCGGTGATGGACAAGGAACAGAGACAAAGTTCTCTGCTGAATGCTTTAGCGTTAATTCCTTGTTTTTAATCTATTTTTGAATGTTTTGGGTTGCATGGAAGCCGAAAATATGGTTGAGATGAGTTAGAGAAGTTGATTAAAAAGAAAAGAAAGAAAAAGAAAATTTTGTAGAGGCTCGGAAGAAGCACGATCGCGTTTTTGGAAGAGAAAGTACTACACGATCGCGACTTTTAAGATTCGTTGCGAACTCGAACACCTTTTGATCTTTTGGCCATATCTTGTTCTCTCGACCTCCAAATGACATGGGACTTAAACCATTAGATTCGAAACACCTTGTTCTACACCTCCACCAAACATTATAACCATCTGAAATCAATTGAGAGAGATTGAGTGAAAAATGTGGGACCAAAATGATGAGGAATTCTGGAAAACTGATGAATGAGTATTTTCATTAAACTTGCTTCGGTATTTTGACAATATCTTGTTCTGTAGTTATCCGAATGAAATGATTTTTAATTTGGAGTAAACTAGAGATAGAGGACTACAAATTGTCTGAAGAAATCGAATTTTAATTCTGTCTCTAGAATTCCACATTTTGAATTAAAGTTGATTATAAAATGTTGTTTTAGCTTATGAACAGTCCGAATTATTTGGAGTATAACTTTTGGAATACTGAACCAAATTGAATGTTTTTGGTTAAACTAGAAACTTATAAGAGATAGGAGAACAATTTTTTAGAAGATAGTGTTCTCAAATTATTCCATTTTCATAGTCAGATTTATCATGAAAAGTTGACCCGAAAGTATGTTTCAGGAAAAATATGAATTGACCAAATGAGTTATGAATTTTGATTATAATAGTTTTAGTTGTATATATTTCTATATAAATAAAAATATAAATAATATATTTTTAAATATAAATCACATATAATAAAATAAAATATAATAAAATAAATAATTAATAATAAAATTTTCATATAATTAATAATAAATTGTATATAATTAATTATAAAATAATAAAATCTTTATTACTTTAAAATAGAAAATAAAAAAAAATAGAAGTCACAATCATGACTTTTTAATTAGGAATGATTTCTATTTTAAAATCATATCGTTAAACCTCCTACAACAACCATTTTAATCTAAGGGGTATAATAGTCATTTACTATACATTCCATTCCATTCCATCCATCTTCCAAACAACATGTCACTACATTACATTATGAACCGTTACATCGCTTCCAAATAACTTTCCACTATATTACATTACATTCTATTATAAATCGTTCCTTTCCGTTCCATTACATTCCGTTCCATTCCATTAATTAACATCCAACCAAACAGGGCTTAAGAGAATTAGGTTAGTAGTTAGGATAGAAATTTCTTAGCCTACTAGCACCTCTAATTGAACAAGACCAGTTGTTCCCTAGTATCACTCTATTCCCTTTTAAGCCAGAGGGATTCTAGATTTCAAAAAAATAAGGGGCTTTGAACAATTCAATTATATAGCCAAATATCTGTGAAGTAAAAGGAAAAATTTTGATGGAATTGATGAAACCACAAAGAAGTTTGGTTTCTTTTACCTTAAAATTACTAGATAATGTAGATAAGGAATAACTAATATTACTTGCTTGATAAACTATATCTAGTACAATAAAACTATCAAACCTAAATTCATGACTATAAGATTTTATCATCTCTAGTCATATGGTTTAGTGGCTTTCAATTATCTTTGGTCTTCAAGTGAAATAACCCGTTTTTATATACCTTAGTCTACCCATCTCCACTAAAAGACTTGAATATAGAAAATGTCTCCTTTTAATTAAGAAGATTAAAAAAAGACTTAGTAACTGGTGCAATAAAGTGTTATCCTATGTATGGAGGTCACAATTGATTAAATTAGTACTTAATTCTCTTTATTTCTATTGGTCTTCACATTTTTTTCCATGCTAAAGGACTAATTAAAACAATTAAGAAGTTGATAAGAACATTCTCGTAGGTTGAGGTCACAATGAAAAAAGCAAAGGAAAGGTTAGTTGGGAATAATTTTTCAAACATATGTTAGAAGGGGGACTACGAATATCACCTATCAATCTAAAAAATAAAGTGTTTATAGGAAGAAGATTTTTTGGACAATAGGTGTATAAAGCATCAATATGGGTTAGGTGGTATTTATTGAAAGGCAAAAATGTGTAGGGAACATACCATCATTGTAACATCCCATTTTCCCCATGTTAAGGATTAGAACCCTAGACTACTGCATATGAGAAATATTATTGTGAAATTAGGAAATGAATTTCATGCTTATGCATAATGTTAGCATATATACATGTGAATTTGATAATTGCACATATTACAATGATTGTACATGCACTCATTTGACATTTACTGGGTATAGTTGATCTTAATTGATTTATACATGTGATTATGATGTGAAAAGTGAATATTTTGTCTTGAAAATTGTTTCAATGAGTATAATTATCGATTTAGAATTTTTGGTGAAATTTTGGAGAATTTTTTGAAATTATGAGTATTTTTGGACTAGAAAAAATACCAAGTAGTAAGACAATTGATTTAAGGTAGTAGAAATAAGTGTCAAATGGCAATTGAAAAGAATTGGCAAATGGTATTAGGATTTGTTGAGAATGTGACATTGAAAATTGGGTGACAATTGGATTAGAAATTGGGTGAAAAATGGACTAGAGACTAAATGGTATTGAGTACCATTATTAAAAGATGTTAATTTGGTTATTTAAGTAGTAAGTGTCATGACACATGTCATGACACCCACCAAGCAATTGTTACCTTGCTTTTAAACCCACCCATCTTTACTTACATTTTGAAAGACCATCTTGTTTTTGTCTTTCACGTTTTCCATATGCTCTCTTCTTCATCTCTTTCATTTTCTTCACTCACCTTCTCACTCTCACCCTCATCACATTGAGTGCTTTCTATCCTTTACATTGTTTCTTCAAGATCTTTGTTATCTCTTCATCTTGTTACTAAAAACCTAACCTATTCCCCCTTGAACAGTTGAGGATCATATAAGCTTGGAAAGCTAGGGTTTATGTGATTTTGAAGAAGCTTGGAGTTTTATCAAGTAAGTTATACCTTAATCCTCATGGGTTGTTTAAATATAAATATACGTGATGATAGTTAGAGATAAAATGAAGGTGATAATGGAGTAGAATGTGTGCAGAAATTTGATGAATGTATGTATACGTGGATGTTCTGTTTTTGTATTTATGATCAACCATAGTTTATGATTTTTTTATGAATGATATTGAGCAGGAATAGAGGTCAGAATGAAGAGGAAATGATGTAGAGTTGATGAACTATGCATAAGATGGTTTGAATGTAACATATAGGAGTTGAAAATTTGGAAAAGTGAAAGAAGAATTGTCGGAATATGTTAGCTGTAGTTTTTCACTAAACATGCATCAGTATTTTAGCCATATCTTGATTTGTACTTATCCAAATGGGATTATTTTAATTTTAGATTAAACTAGAGATAGATGGCTATAATTTTTGTGAAGGAATCGAATTTGAATTATGTCTTTAAGAGTTTCAAATTTTGGCTTGAAGTTGAGAATATTGTGTTGTTGCGGTGTGAGAACAGTCTGTAGTATTTTAGGTATAACTTGCAGAATACTGAACTAAACTGTATGAAATTTATGTTGTTAGAAACTTAAGACATATATTAACATTTGTTTAGAAGAATGTATTCTTTAAATACCTCCTTTTCTTTGTCAAAATGGATCACCAAGTAGTTGTACGATCGTGCTTAGGATCACCAGGTGGTTGCACAGCACGATCGTGCACTGCTATCTTCCCACCTTACCTTGGTGTTTTTGGATTTAATTTAGGTTTGAAATGAATCTAGATGGTTGCTTAAAATGAATCTAGATGGTTGCTAAAGTAAGTGGTTAGGTGATTGATAAGTTTAGGATGTTGATTGACATTAGAATTAAAGAATGGATTGACTTGATATAAATGTATCTCAATTTGGAAGTTATGAGTTGTTAATAATGTAAAAGTGTTCTTATGAATAATATGAATTAGGTATGAATGAATGAATGAGAATGGGAAATGGTGTGGATGTATAATGCTAGGAAAGGATTGATAAACTGAGGATAATCAAGTTTCACAAGATATGATATATGGATGGTCATAAGATGTGAATTAAGGAAATATACCCGGGATTGTCATTAAACATGCAATATATATATCACATATACATATGTATATGTTTGAGTATTCATGAAAATGTGCAAATTAGTAATGTGTAAATGTGTATGTATTGCATGATATAGAAGAGTAATTAGAGCGCCAACATTCAGACATTAACGGAATATCGAGACAATAACTATCTAGAGCATACTGTGAGTAACCTAGATGGTCTCACATTGATTTATTGTTTTGTTCAAATTCTGAATTGAATTATTATATGATGTGAATGTGTTGATTCCGAATATTGAATGTCCGAGGCGTTTGATGCATGAATAATATATTGGAAGTGCTCATTGTATGTGAATTTGACAAAATATGTGATACTCAACTTAATTGTTGAATGTCGAACCAAGGTAAAAAGGTGAATGTGAATGTGAATGTGAATGCAAAAGAAAATTGAGCACAAGTGGATGATTGAATACATATGATGCATTTCACTACATGAATGCATGATAACATAAAGGCAGTTATGACTAGAGTCACTAGTGAAAAAGAGCTTAAAGCTCAAAATGTGGTAAGAGCCTCTGGCTTACTATATATAATGAGCCTTGTATTTCTAACGAATAAGGGATAATTATTAATGAGCCCGGTATCCATAACAAATATGAGACAGTGAAAAAGGAACTTGGTCACAACAAAGTAATAAATGAAAGTGAGTCTCATGAACATTGCACATACAATTTATTATGCATTATATGAATGATTGAATTGAATTGTATGAACCATTATGAATGTAAAAGGTGAATAAGTGAACCAAGAGTTATATGGTGCTTTTTGACAATTGGTGAAACATGTGCGTTATATGATGACATAATTTATTTGTGAACTTGAAACATGAACTGTATGTGTGTTGTGCTATAAGTGAGCCATCGATGATGGCTAAGCTCACTGAGTTCTCAAAACTCATCAAAATTGCAACGTTGACTTTATAGGTGCGAGAGATTGGGCTTAGCTTTTAAGACAACTTAGAAGAGATCTAATACTGCTTTTTGATAGGAGAAATGGCTCAAAAGTCGGTCAGCTGAGACTGAAGGATTTATATAGAATTTTGTATATCTCCTCATTTATGTAGCATGTAGCATATTTTGTAATAGAGCTATAGACTTTGATAGTTCTTTGATATTGTATATAAGGAGGAAGTATGTAATGCTACAATGTATATTTGGTTTTATGAAATGAAAATGAGGAATTACGTTTTTAATTATTGTGATATTACGTTTTTAATGATGATGTCATGATTAAAATAGTGATGTGACTGCTCTAACATGCCACCCTTATGGGGCACGTACTCGGATATTCTTTAGAATGTCGGGTATGTTTCCTATGAGAGTGGGATGCGACAAATTTTGGTCTCAGAGCATGGTTTGGCATCCATAGGGATAAATATAAGTATATAGACATGATATATAGTGAGAAACTTGAATAGTAATTGCTATTATTGTCTATTATATGTCATCCACCCATAGAAGATCAAGTGGGGTAATCAGCTGACCTAGAATCAGTAGGAGCCAGTAGAGAGTCTTCTGTATCTCGATTTGAGAGAATGTCTCCCAAGAATTCCTGAGAGAAAGGAAAGGAGGTACAATAAACTAAGGAAGCAAGGGGCTGTGGACTTCTATAGAAGTACAGACCCTGTAAAGGCCGAAGGATGGCTAGAGAGAACGGACAAAGTCTTCGATCAGATAGACTGCGAGTCGAGTGAGAAGTTCGACTATGTAGTTTCCTTATTGCAAGACCTAGCATACCAATGGTGGAAAACTATTCCAGAAAGTACCACCAAGCCTTGTAACTTGAAGTAGGAAGACTTTCTGAAGGTCTTCAAAGAGAACTACATGCCCAAGATCTACCTGGATAAAAAGATGTAGGAATTTCTAGATCTAAAGTAAGGATGAGATAAAGTTCAATGAACTGATAGGGTATGCTACTGCCTTGATTCCTTCTGAGGAAGACAAGTGTAGAAGATTCGAAGATGGGCTGAATATGGAAATTCAAATAAGGCTAGCTATTACTAAGTTGAGCAGTTTTTTTGAGCTAAGAGCAGCCTCGATCTAAATAGAGGAACTGTTGAGAGATGATCAGGGGGAACATAGACAAGTGTCTAGAATGAAGAGGCCCAATGAATATCAGGGTAGTTCTGGCAAAAGGTTTAGTAAGCATCAGGACAAATCTTTTCGAGCATCGGCTAGATTAAGATAGTCGAGGTTTAAGCAGAGGGGTAGTTTTATACAATCTAACAATAGAAGAGGTGCAGTATCGAGCTAGTTACCCAATTATAAGTATTGTGGTAAGAAGCACAGTGGTGACTGCTGGAAAATGTCTGGAGCTTACCTTCGATGCAACTCTTTTAATCATCAAATCAGAGATTGTTCCATTATGTATGAAGTACAGTCTAGAAGGAGAGGAGGAGTGGTAACTGAAAAAACTATCCAGCAGAGCCGAGCTAGTGGGTCTAGACAGAGAGGCTATGATAGAGGTAGAATTGGTTATGGGAGTCCTACTGTCAAGATTGAGGTGTGGAGCAACCAACCGTTGTCTCAAGCCAGAGTCTATGCAATGACCAGACAAGAGGCTCGGAATTCTCCAGACGTCGTTACAGGTGTGTTACACATTTTTGCTTATGAAGCTTTTGCATTGTTAGATCCTAGATCTATGCATTCTTTTATCGCACTGCATTTGACATTTTAGTTGCATTATGATAGAGAATTATTGAAACATGAATTAAAGGTGAGTACACTGAAAGGTAGTACCACAGTAATAGGAGAAGTCTATAAGAGGTGTTTGATTCAAATTGATCAAGCAGAATTGGAGGCAAATTTGATTGTATTATAGTTAAAGGGGATAGATATTATTTTAGGTATAGATTGGCTCATTGCTCATAGAGCCATTATGAACTGCTATACTAAGGAGATAATATTATAATCTCTTAATCAGTCGAGAGTAGTATTCTGAGGTATTAGTCAAGCAGTGCTAGCCAGACTGATCTCATTCACGAGTGCTTTGAGGTTGTTGTAAGGAGGATGTGAGGCTTATCTAGCTCACATTGTTACTGACCATGTTAATAGCGAATAAAATATCATACCAAGTAAAAACTCAAAACTCTCAAGTACACTATCCAAACTTTTCGCTTCACTCTTTGACTTGGCATCATCAAAAGATCTAAATAATTCCATCAAAGCCAATCTTATTTGAGGAGCTTGAAATCTAATAGCTTTAACACTTTTTATTCGACTCTCCCAACGAGTGTTAGAAAATGATTTCATGGTTAAGCCTAAAACATTATCAAGTAAAACCTTCCACCTTTTAGCAGAACTTGAAAATAATGCATATATGTGTTACACAACTCTAAAAAATGAAACAACTTCAGCACAAGAATGTGTCACAATACTAAGAATAAGATTAAGGTTATGACAAGCACATGACATATATAATGCTCTCGAATTTATTTCAAGAAATCATTGTTTATTGGTTTTTTCCTTCCATATTAGAACCATTGTCATAAACCCTTCACATTATAGACATTAAGATTAAGAGACTTAAATACATTCAATAATTCATTGAAAAGTCTCAATCCAGATATGTCATCTACCTTTAAGAACTTCAAAATATACTCATCTATTTTTAATTTTTTATTTGACATATTCACACATCGTACTAATTAGGATTACTTTAAAATTATTACAAGATGAAATAGGGGTTGTCCAACTAAATATTATGAGGATTTGTATAATTTGATTTCACCATTAAAATTTTCATAATTATATATATTTCGATGATGATGATTTGTGTCAAAGAAAATAAATTTTTAGCTCTTGAATATTGATTGTGTTGTTCTAAGAACGTGTTATAAGTTTTTTTTCTTAAGTTTTGATGTTATATCTTACTAATGTGGTTAAAAAAAGATATTATGTGTTAATGCGTTGATGATGTTTATCTTTTGTTATGAAATTCCTTTCGTATAAGCGAAATTATTAGGATGTAATTGTCTCTTTTAAAAGTACTATAATAAATAAACTAAATTAGTAAATTAACTTTCCTCTTGAGATCGACTTTTATTTGTTATAGCTAATTTGTTTAATAAATTGAAAGTAAAATAAAGATTTAATTTTTATACACCTAATGACACATATCAATGTACTTGTCTGTTAGAAGTTCAATATCAAACTTTCTCTGCAACTTTTTTGGGATTTGGCTCCAAAAGTTTCATCATCCTCAAACCTTAATGCTTTTTAGGGATTATTACAACCAGATTGCATGATCTTCCCAGTCACGTAACTAATTGGTGGTTGGATATTATCAGCATCTAATGCAAATGGCATATAATGACAAGAATTTGCGAAAAGAGAATTTGGATGTCGATTGTTTCTTTCATCTTACGGAGAAAAGGTAAAAGAACTTGATTGTGATTGTCCTACTATATGTAGAGGCATTTATGAGGGTTTTGTTCTTATGTTTATGAAGAAAAAGATGAAAGAACTTGACTATGATCATTTGGCTGCATTAAGGTGGTGTCCTGCTAAGCGTGTGAGAGTTTTGTTCTTATATTTATGAAGATGAAAGAAAATAAAGAAATTGATGGTGGGAAAGAAAAACTCATTAAAGTTATATCTCACTTGGCTTACCCCATCAACAACGTTAATGAAGATATTAAAGTCTAACTGAAATTGAAAAAAAATAAAAAATCTTAATATTTAATTGTCACTTTTTAAAATTCGGATTATAATAACAAAATTTAGCAAATTTTGAGTTTTTTTTGTAATTAACCCTTAAATAATAAGAAACATATACTAATAAGAAGTAAAATGAAATCCAATTCATTTAGTTATTTTGAACAAATTTATTATTGAACTAATCAAATGAACTATTATCACCCAATTGTTTTTATGTAACTAAGATTGACTTAGCATGCATCTCAAACTATTTGTTTATAATAAAATTAAAGGTCCATTTAAGAATAACTTATATTGCTAGTCAGATCCTCGAGGCTTCGACCCATTATCCTTCCACTACTGAAAGTGGGTCCACGAGGCCCATGCCTTCACATAGACCACATGTACCAAATCGAGGCTTTGAATGGATAGGTTTTGCCCATGCTTCAGCTATATTCATCCTTTGGACTGATCGGACTGATCTTGCGTCCCATCAATAACAATACATGCAGTTATTAGTTAGGTAGTACTTGAAATGGACAGATGTGCGGGCATATAAATTACTTCCGGAAAAGCTTTTCCTATCTTATGAACAACGTCTATCTTTCCGAGGAAACAATTTATAACTATGGTGTTTCATATCATTCCAATACACAGATCAAGGGTATGTCACTTTTTGATATTTAATTTTGTGCAACCTTTTTTAACTTATTTGTAATATAATTTCATCCCATCAAATTATTTATAATTACAATTATATTTTATTTCATTCAATTTATTTTAATATTGGTTCAGCCTTATTCTGCTGAGGCTGGACGTTGTTGTTTGGATCTATGATTCGGTGCGATTTTGGTTGTTGAATACCTGCAAAACAACGAAGGCACGCCGGGGGTTGATCTCCGACTAGTCCCTCTGACGCTCAAGTTAGTCTTTTGTAAGAGTTTTGGTCGTAAAGAATAGAGAAAATAATAGGATTCAGACCTCATACCAGTATCAAGGTGAAACAGTACCTTATATATGAGATTTCGACTAGGTTTAGGTCTTTACGTGTACATGGAAAGTTATCACCTACTAATGGGCCATCGATGCATGGGCCTGGGATTGGGCCTAATAAGGCCGACCCAACCATAAGCCCCTCCTACTCCTCGAGTCTGATCGAAAAGAAGGGTCGAAGGAGTACATAAAGATTGTGCGACTCGCCTATATAACGATTCGCCATTAGACCGGTCGACCGGAAGCCCGTGCCCTGTGTGCTATAGCTTCTGCTATGATCGAGAATCGAGCGGGCGTTCATGCCTAGCGTGTGATGGTTCAGGCTGGGATAGGGCGATCGGTTGTTTTGTGCTAGAGCTGGATGATCGCTCAATTCGGGCTCAAGACCGGGCGATCGACCGGCTTGCGTTTGGGATAGACCAGGACGATCAGTAGGACCTTGATGTCTAGTTGCAACGCTAGATCTAATTATTACTTGACGATTCGTATCTTCTGAGCGCTATTCAGAATTTGAAAAGGCGCGTCTTTTCAACTGCCGCGCAGCTGTCATGTGCTGTCACACGCTGTTATGCATGTCCTTTCGACTGTCGCGCCGCTTCGGGTCTTTAATAACCCTAATTTA
>JAOQMQ010000195.1:26236724-26258318 GCA_027563845.1 Erythroxylum subrotundum | reverse complement strand
ACAACTACAATGGACTTTATCATTTGATGAATCATAAGTGACCATATTAGAGTAGCTCTCCCCTGCAAGAGTGATCTAAACTAAAATCATGAGATTGATTCCATTGATCTTGAAAACATTTAAACACTTCTAGCATGTAGCTAGTAGCTGCATGCTTTAAAATTTGAACAGGTGCTGATAATGCTGGAGTGCTTACATTACTTTTAAAATAAGCTTTTAACTCATCAAATCGACGATCATCAATAAGCCTCTGGAAGTGATTAAAAAATTGTAAAAAGTTATGCTAATATCTCACGTACCTTTTTACAATGCTATTCATGCTCTCACTTTGTTGGGTGGTGGTCATGAGATTGATTCCATTGATCTTGAAAACATTTAAACACTTCTAGCATGTAGCTAGTAGCTGCATGCTTTAAAATTTGAACAGGTGCTGATAATGCTGGAGTGCTTACATTACTTTTAAAATAAGCTTTTAACTCATCAAATCGACGATCATCAATAAGCCTCTGGAAGTGATTAAAAAATTGTAAAAAGTTATGCTAATATCTCACGTACCTTTTTACAATGCTATTCATGCTCTCACTTTGTTGGGTGGTGGTCATGGCTGCACAAAACATTTGGCATCCAAAAACCAAAGCCCATTTTTCCTTTATATGAAACATATGTTTCAACCAATCATTATCTTGAAGTTCATATTTTTGCAATATCTTATTCTGTGTATTGGAAAAATCATCATCTTCTTCAAATCCATATATGCATGAGTTGAAATCCTGCGAAAAATCTTTAAGCTCATAAAAAACACCACTCAAATGGATTGCAACATTTTGATAAATGTGCCATATACAAAGTCGATGATGAGTTTCAGGTCATCTTGCAGCCAATGCCTTTGCCATCCCGCATCCTGATTAGTAAGAATAGTTGTAGGCTTCTCAGACATAACTCTAGCAAATGTGTCGAACAACCACTCAAATGTAAGAGCAGTCTCGTCATATAGGAGTGCAACACCAAAAACTATTGTTTGCTTATGATGGTTCACACTGACAAATAAAGCAAGTGGACGACCCTCACCATTCTTCTTATAAGTAATATCGAAGCAAACATCATCACCAAAGTCTAAGTAATCATTCCTCATCTTTGCATCTGACCAAAATATATTAGTTATCAAATCATCTTCATCCACTTGAATGTCATAAAAGAAATTAGGATCTTCAACTTGCATTTTACAAAAATATTCTAACACGCCACCTATATCTCCTTTTTTCATGTCTCTTGTTCTTTTAGATCTTAAACAATTCTTGTAATTCTCTGGAATAAAGCCAAGATCATTTCTCCCACCTATTTGTCTCACCATAAGATCATGGGATGCTTTTGGTGGAATTCTCACATTATTAGCCATTTCAATTTGCATTGCTACAGCTGAAGATATCTTTTTGTGACTTTTATGCAAATGTGTTTTATTAGGACTTGAAATATAGTGATTGTAATCCTTGACAAATTGAATTAGTTGAAATTTTCCAGTTTTTACACTATTAACTTTCATTCTTGCCTCACAACCAAATCTTGTTTTTGAACGTAGAGCTCTTACATACAAATCTCTTTTATCAGACATCCTTTTACCATCAACGCTACAACAAAAAAGCCTGCAAATCAATTTTCCAGATTTATCCTTATGACTTTTGCTTCTTCTTCTTATTCCAAAGCCGACATGTTTGGCATAAATTAAATAAAATTGATAAACTTCTTCTTCCTTCTCGAACTTCATGCCAAATTTCAGTATTAACTCTCTTGGAATAGATGAGTAGACTTTGTTCAAATTCTCCTCATAATTTGAATTCACCAAATCAGTTGAATTCATATTACGAGTTTCATTGCCAACCAAATCAGTTGAATTCATATTACTACTCTCATTGCCAATGCCAATATCATTCTTATGCTGCTCCTTCTTAATTTTATAATCTAATCGACGGTATGTAGTAGATCTACCTTCCATTTCTACACCTGTCAAATTCACAAACGAAGTACCGTTTGTTTTCAGATAAAATTATTAACACAATAAAAAAGGAGTGTTTAGAAAATACTAAGAGGTATTTTAATTTGCTCTACATACCTTATTTAATTCCTATAACAGAAAAAGTGATTAGAGAATTAAAGGTTTCACGATAAATTCTTCCCATAAAATGAATAAAATGCTTTGGAAGTTCTTAACCAGAAGTTAATACTAAGCAACTCAACCTTTGAAATAGACATTAATTATCACTCACGTAGATATATAAACAGAAACAAAAAGTTAGAAATGAATGACTTCCACGCATCAAAACAATCAAAATATTTAAGGAAAACATAAAGAACTACTTCAGTTTAAGAACCACCAAAGGCAACCACTGAAGTACCTTATATCTCTCCACATTAAATTTAATAATAAAAGTAAATTAACAAAATGATGTATTATTAGCAACAGAGTCATATTATAAAGACTACAAAAGAGGCAAACATCAAATGACGCATTCACAAAAAGTTAGGCCAGCTGAACCGTTCCTCAAGAATTGCTTAGAGATAAAGATACAAACAGAAGGAATGATAATAAAAAAAACAAGTAAGCTCAAGAATTGCTTAAAGACAGAGATACAAAGAGAGGAAATGATAATAAAAACAAGTAAGAAAATCAACGAATGAAAAAATAAACGAAACTTACGTAAGAAGATACTTGAAATTCGTCAAAATATTATCTTTCTTCCCCTGGAGTGATCTTCTACTTCTTTACCAACAAAGTTAATTTGCTTTGTGAGAAGGGGGAAAAAAAAGCTTTCAAAGATATGAAAATCATATAACAAACAAGCGCAGAAAGAAAGTAGTTAAATGGGCGAGAAATCTTAGTTAAAGATTGCTTTGGAAATGACACACAATTATCCTTTACAATCATCATCATTACAGTACTCTTATTTGAAATGAATAGATTAATATTGTATTTTTGTATTTTGTCAATTTTCATTTTAATTCGTTAATGCAGAAATAAATAAATATAAAAAAATTTATTGCTCATATCCATTCTTTTTTACATTTATTTCTTAATTTCAGTTATTACATTTGATGTTAACGTTACATTAGTAGTATAATTGTATTAATTAATTCAAAATGTAATGGTTGTTCTTCAACACTTGCGCGGTCGTGCCTTCTGTAAATTTATCTATATAAAAATGTCTTATAAATTAATGTCAAAAAAAATGTCTTATAAATTTAGTTAGGTTGTTATATCCTTGCTAATCCAGAAAATAATTTTCAAGTACACCTATAAATTTATAATATCAACTTTTTGTAAATCAATGTCAATGCTTCATCGTCATTCCTGCTCAATCTTCGTCCCTAACTCTGTGATAAATTTACAAAAAGAAATTGTCCTCAAATGTCGCATAATTTGATGTGGTTGAGATTAGGGAATCTGAATTGGGTTTTATAAGATCTAGAAAGGTGGCGAAGAGACTCGTAGTGAAACGATGAGAGAGCGACTTCTGTAATGTTATAAAGAAAATAACAGAGGATGTCAGCACTGCCAATGCTTCATCGTCATTCATGCTCCATCATCCTCCCTAATTTTGTGATAAATTTACAGAAGGCAATCGTCCGACAATGTAGCATAATTTGATGTGGTTGAGGATCTGGGTTGGATCTTACAAGTAGTAGGAAGGTGGCGAAGAGAAGAGAGGGCAACTTCTGTAGTGTTACAAAAAAAATGACAGAAAACGTCAGCTGGATCAGCCTGGCTCATAAGCCACGAATTTTGGGACAAGTAACAGAGTGTTTAAAATTTAAGAAGAACGACAACATTTTTTAACTGAACGAAATAAGACAGTGTTATATTAGATAGAGGATCTGAACTCGTCAGTAGGGGAGTTGGATTGGTGGTGCCAGGTGTGTACGAAGAGTGTGGTTTGTGATAGATGAGGGGAGAACCGACGTGGTTTTTGTTTAAGCCAGATGTAGCCCAATTAGTTGATACAAAGCCCAAGTGAATACAGGCTCAGGTAGTCGTTGCACTTCTGCATTTGCAATTTCTTTTTTTTCTCCCACATCAAAAGTTAATAATGCTAAAGATCTATTCGTTGTTTGTAAACTTTCTTCAACTTAATAATTGAAAATGATGAAAGGGCTATCTTTGGCTTATATTTCCTCTAAAACTAAAACATCGACCACTAAGCAAGCCTCTCGTTGTACCTACTACAACATAGCAGGTAAAGGAATTTGTAACCACCAAATAACATCGGTAATAAAATCGAACTTCTTTACCCAACTGAACTTGCACTTACCCAATTGGGACTTACCAAACACAACAGGACATAATGGGTGAGTTAGTGCGGGTCCATATCTACAGACATGCTATTAATGACGATTGTCTCAACTGTTCAAAAATGTGCTCAGCCCAGAAGGCAGAGAACTATCCAAGATTCAGAATGCCATAAAAAGCAGGTTGGGACCATCATTTAGGTGCATAATGGTCCTCATGCTAACTGCTTAAATTTAGCTTAACTAACCTTGCCAAATTTTATTAACATCACCTTATTCTCCCTAGATTCAACTTTGATCTACATAATATGAAAGATATCTTTATTTGTCTTTTGCTTGCACTTCTTAATTTTCCAACATCACATCAAAGACTAATGATCGCATTTTCTTTTCTTAGTCTACCTGTCAATTGCACAGCTAAAGAAGTTCAACTTCTGATATAAGGACTGACGTGCTTTTGCTTGGAGAGTTGGAGGTGTATCTTTTTTTTTTTCTTTTAATTTCCTTTTCTTTCTGTCCGTATGCTATTCTCCGTTTAAAGAAAAAAGGACCGTGTTTAGTTGATAAGGAGGCACCCAAAGGGAAGTCCTAAAGCTTCATTAATTAGCTTTGAATGAAATGTACGTAGATCATGGTCGACATATATAAGAAATTGAAACATTTATTGCGTAAAGGAAGGGGAGATCTGCGCATTCAAGTTGTTTTGCACACCTTGTCTTATTACTGCATTGATGATCTCATGGCTCGAAGTTGGTCGAAGTTTAAAAAATTATGTCATTCGCATGCATCCCTCATTAAACTATGCTTGCCAGTCCCTTGCTTTGATTTGTTCTGTGTTTTTCTCTAGATAATAATAAGCTGTTTATCTATTAGGAAAATTACCCGTTGTTGTAAAATACTTCCTCCTATTCAAAGTAAGTGTCGTTTTAGAGATATTTTAATTATTCAAAATCAATGTCGTTTGTAACTTTTTATGCATATTTATAATTTTACTTCCAAAATGACCTTTTAATTTCTCTCACATTTTAATTACACAGATTATATTTTCAAGACACTTTAACATGTAATTAATAAGGGTATATTAGACATTTCATTAACTTTCTTAATAAGTGTGCATTCCTTTAAAACGACACTTATTTTGAATAGGAGGGAGTATAGACTTAACACCAAGAATTAGAGTAAATCGTACATAGAATCAAAATAAGCGTGAACTTGGAATCCCATTTGAAGAAAAGTGGTGGAAAAGTAACCAAAATTTTTGGGAGTTTGTTAATATAAAGCACGCCAAGTATGTACAACGCGGTTCCCGGGGTTCATACATAAATTTTGTAGGCGTGAGAGCAAAGGCTGGCAAAACCCCACTCACACCACCAACCATTCTCACGCTAAGCCAAAGCACTTCTTTTAATCGAAACCACCATATCGGATTCTCATAACCGACCCACCGGCCTTAATTTTGATTATCATGAAGGAATAAAGGAGGCATTTAAATGAGTCACCAATTCTCAAGATTTGGTGTTGATTGAGGTATGGAAAAGAACACAAATTATGATTAGGGTTTACACATACCAATGTTGTCGGCTCCTAATTTGACTGGTAATGTCATTATCCCAATGTGCACCAAACTTTGTTGGACACATAGCGACTCACTACCTGTAGTATATGGAGCTAGAGTCATCTTCAGTTCAAAAAAAGAAAAAGGAAGGCTTATACTCGATAATCCTATGCTACCTACTTGACATTATGAGTCTAAAAAGATTAGAGAAGTGGAGGATAAATTGTCGTTTTACTAGTTCAAATTTCAGTGCTTTAATTTTTATGCGGATGCATTCCTCCAGTTTCCATTCTCTTTTTATTCTTCTATGCCCACCTGTTCCACTTCAAACTCCGATGAAAGATTCCACCACTTGGTACTCTCCCTTTATTATATATATGTATGTAAGATAGAATAGAAGAATCAGTGCCTGTAGATTGACACAAATAACCCACAAACCGATGGGACGTTCCACAATGAAGCAAAAGATGACAGTTGTAGATAAACCGTAATTAACAGAAGCAGGAAGATTGTTTGTGGAGACTCAGATTCCGTTTAAGCAATCTGGGTTCAGAAAAGGGTACTTAAAATGAGCTTTCAGACGGAAAGTACAGATCGTTTCTTAGATCCTGTATCTATATAAATTTTGTTTCTTAGATCCTGTATCTATGTAAAATTTGTTGCAGGAATGTCGTGTAGAAGAATGTAATGCATAGGCGAACACTATGTGCCTTGTAATGGAACTTGAATGTAATGCATAGAGGAGAACACTATGTGCCTTGCCAATAAAACATTGCAGAAAGTGTGTTAAACGGCCATTTTATCACAATAGTTTAAACTGACGTGTAAAATCAACTTAATTGATTTTTATATTTACTAATATACCCTTTCAAGTGAAAGTTCTTTAGACTTGAAACTTGCACAAGTTTACTCTACTTTATGCTGAATAATAGGAGGGTGGTAGGATTTGAACTCATGACCACTTGGTTACAAAAGGTCTGATATCATGTTAAATGATCGTTTCACTGCAATAACTTAAGTTGTTATATGAGGTCAACTTAATTGATTTTTTATATCCACTAATAAAGTAACAAACTAGTTTGACTTATAGCCTACTCAAAAGTTTTAAATTGTCAATTGCAATTTATATTTGCGTTTTGCGAGTTATTACTAATAAAATTACAATAATATCAATATATATATAGTTAAAATTGCAATAACTTGTGATAATTGTCCTCGCCGTTACCGTAATTTGTGACAACGGCAATTCAAAACCGTGAAACTATTTAATAACATATTACAATGCAACATTAAGACCTTTTTCTTCGGAAGATGGTACAGTCCAGTGAAGTGAGAACTCGTAAATTATGAAAGACAAATGTTTTCACTTATTTCTATTTTTTTTTTTCCTTGGTGTCGTGTTCGGTGACCTAATCCGGTTTTTGATTTCTTTCCCTGATCAACCAGAAATCAAATCCGACGATATCTAATCATTTTCTTCCATAACTGTCATAGATTTGCCTTCAAAAGATGACAACGAATGTGACGCGAACCTTCAGAGCTTTGGATTGGTGTGCTCATAATGTTCGTAAACTGCCAAAATCAACTGTTTCTACGACCCTTAAATACAAATTGAACGGACGATAATATCCTCAAATCAATAAACTCCTATCTAAAATATTTTCTTTTTCCTTAGTAAATACATACCAAGAGAACCATGAAATTACAATGATTCAAATGTCATGTATCTACTTTTGGGTATTCTACATTTCTACGGTTTTCTATTTTTCTTTACCCTTTTTGGATGCTGCGTAAAGAGAGAATACATAATCAACGTGGGCAGGATGTGATATCTGCCACCAATCGAGGGCATTGTCGTCAAATAGAGTACCCTCCATTTATTATCGCGCCATGTCTCTTCCATTATACGAGAGACCACCAAACACACACAAATATCATAAACCAGAGAGGCCAATACTGGAGGTGGAGGCCAAACACAAACCAAACCCTTGAGAGAGAAAGAATGAAGACTCATTTGTGTTGCTAGCACGCTGCAGACAGCGAGTTGTTCAGGGGATCCGACAATAGGTGCGATAAATGGCAGGCGGCTGGGTCAAGTCCCTGCAGTGCAAATCAAGAGCCTTTGAAGACGTTTTGCACCCAACACCAAGAAACTTGATATCAAGCTCAAGCTGTAAAAAAGGCGGTCAAAGCATCAAAGACGTCATTGAAGCAACCGTCACAGCCAAACATAAACCTTCGAAACCCAGACACCATAAACCCGTAGCCGACCCGATTCGTCCATCTCCACAACCTTGTACCCGCTCCACTCGTAGTTCCGACCAGCTCTTTCCCGCCCTCACCGAACTTCCCGAGGGCCACCCTTCACGTAACGTGGTGGAGATAATATTTCACACCAGTTGGAGCAATAAGTCCTTTCCGGGTCGGATCGAGATGATCTTCAAGGTCCAAAACGGGTCCAGGACTATGGCCCGATTCGAGGAGTATCGCGAGAAGGTCAAGTCGCGGGCCGGGTTGTCCGGTGGTTCAACGTGGGAGGAGAACGCGAGGTGCCTGGCGGACGGGAACGAGATGATGAGGTTCCACTGTCTGGGTCCCGCCGGCGGTGGAGCACAAGAACCAGGCGGGTGCACGTGGGTGTTCCCCGGCGGGAAGGAGTCGGCGATTTGTACGTTTTCCGGCAGCGGGGGAGCTCATGAAAGTGCTGGCTGTGGGCGAGGGAGGAGAGCAATGTTGGTTTGTCGGGTCATTGCTGGTCGGGTGTCGAAGAAAAAGGGCTTGGAATCGTTGTTGGATGGACGACGCGGGTTTGACTCGTTGAGTGGAGACAACGGCGAGTTGCTTGTGTTTGATTCAAAAGCCGTACTGCGTTGCTTTCTTATTATCTATAAATTGTAAAAATACGTGGCCTTTCTAATATTCTTTTTTTTTTCTCGTTGCCTTTATTTCCTTCTTCAATACTTTTAGCATTCATCAACGCAATTTTTCATGTGTATTTCAATTTTCGTCCCATTCTTTTCTGATTTGATTATACGTGTAATCGGAGAATGGTGAAATGGCGAGAAAATTTGGGTTGAAAAATGCTAATCGATCACTTTACTGTATTTGTATTTGGAAACTGATCTTTCTTTTAGCGAAATTGAATGATGAATCTCACTTAATTGTTAGATTGAGTAAATGCTAATTAATTAAGGATTTCTTTGTTGGGTTCATATGTTATATTTTTTTATTAATTTCCTCCCTCGGTTAGTTCGAAACATTCGTTTCAAAATAATTTCTCTATTAATTAAAAGTAAAGTTGTGTATTATTAAATTTTTTTTAATTTTGTGTTAGTAAAATTTTTATTTAATGTTGTTATTATTTTTGTAATTAGTTTAAAACATGAGCTGCAAAATACTATAAAAAAAATAAATTTTAGATCCCAGGAAATGATGATGGAAATAGATTTGTTCAACCAATAAAACAATAACTTAAAATATTTTAAGTTTCAACTCTTTTTATATGTATAAGACCACGCAAATGCTCTACCCCTAGTATGAGTTGACAACTTACAATATTAACGAGCCTATTCGAATATTATGAGTCTCGAACTCAAAAAAACGGTACGAAACTAAGTATATAAGTACCGGCTATTGTTAACGGCAATTTTTGTATGATACTAGTCAGTATTTAGTATCGTAAATTTTACAAATTTGAAAGATTGTTTTGTAAAAAGAAGAAAAAAAATTACCCTGTCCGATGCTTCTATTTTGAGTTCAAATTTTCTGTCTACTTTTATGGTGTTTTATTGTATCTAATGAATCTCAACCACTTATTTATGCGGGCTCCGTATTTATTTACACGGGACCTATGTGAAATTCACATAAATAAATAACTGAGATTCATTAGACACAATAAGACACTATAAAATTGGTCAGAGTATCTTGTCCCTTCTATTTTACAGTGCTACTTTGACTCCCTATTATCTCTCACATGGTCACTCTCTCTCTCGATTGTCCTCTCCGGCAACTCTCTACCGTCGTCTCTTCCTCCAGTTCTGTCTCTCTCTCTCCTACGAGACTCTACTCTCCTGTGTGAGATATGAGAAACCAGTGCAACGCCCACCAATAATATAAAGTCAAACTTCCACTGAAAAAGCAAAAGGGAAACAAGTCAAAACTACACAAAATTTTCAATAGAGGACTGATCCTACGATTGCATTTCATCGAATATCTCATAATCTCCTTCAGGAGTTCCTAATTATGACTGATGTGGGTCGTTAGAGAGGAAAATGGGTTTAAGAGAACAAAGAACTCGGGAGTGAATCCCCAAGTGCTTCCTCTACCCACTGGTCCATTGGCTCTTCTCCATCTCCATCTGTCAAGTTAACAACGGAGAAAAGGCAAAGAGAGACACGATTGTAATAGAAATAGCTTGGTGATTATTATACAACAGTCAAAACAATATCATGCTCTTGTTTTTGTTTGTTAAACTCTTGAGTCTTGACCAGAAGAAGGAAAAAAACATCTTTTTATTTAGGTAGGAATTAGAAATTATATTATGGTAATTAAGAAAAACACATTGTTTTTACAATGCATAAGAATTTAAGTTAAATTTTTGATTAAGTTAAACATATAATTTTACAAATATATAAAAATAATATTAATAAGATAAATAAATTATTGTTATTTTAAATTTCAATTATTATGATATTTGGAGACAAGTTAATGTAGAATTGTACAATACACAATACAATATATTAAAAAATTATTTCGCAATTTTAAAAAAAAAATAGATCTATTTTATGAATTTAAAAAATTATCCAAAACGTTACTTGGTATTAACCGGTACCAGTACAGTATCATATTAAAACTAAATTTGGTATCAATATCAGTACGATATTTATAACATTTATTTATTCTTCTTCCATTAAAAAAAAGACTATGATCATTGGCAATTTTAGTGAAAAAGAAAAGGGAAGAGGAAGTGTAATTAAAAAATCTAATAATACATGGAAAATGGTATGAACATTGCGAAAAATATGATGTGAGAATAATTAGTAATGATGGCATTAATAACAGCATTATTCTTGGTAATGTGAAAGTAGATAACAAGTCAAAAGTATTCATTTTCTTACCTGATGACTTTTCAAGGGAGGAAAATGGTTGTTCGTAATTATGATCTTTAGCTACACAAAATCTTTGGCTTTATCTCAAATTATGATGCTTCAGTAAGTAGAATGATTCAACTACAAAAAGAGTGAGGGAAAAGAAAAGCAAAGTTGTATGGAATTTCACTTGAGGTCGTAAGTTCAATAGGTAATGATGACTGAGACTGCAAAAATTTCACCATGAAGCCTTTTCTAGTTCGACTCTTCCTCTTATCTCTTCGGAGGCTTTGCAAGATAAGTTAGTTACTACATCATTTTCAAAATTAGGAAATAATTAATATTTCATATAGGAAATAATTAATAAAGGTATTCATCGTTTCCTTGTATGATAACAGTATTTCATCTATTGTAGAATTGTATATTCATATTAAGGGGGCGTTTGGTTTGAGGGTTTGAGAACGAATGAATGAAATAATTGTAAAAAACAGTGTTTGCTTTGGGGTTTTCAATTCCAGGGGAATAGATTTATCCCATTAAATTTGAGAATCTACTAAATCCACCGAGGGGAGTGGGTATCGAGTTTTCATTCCAATCTAAGTTTTTATCACGTTTATTTTTTACTCTTTTATCCCCAACCTTTGTCCTACCATCTTCTTTACTTCCTTATTGTCTCTCAATTCCTTACGATCTCTCATCCTGCCTTATCGCGTTTCATCAACGAAGGAATTTTTTGTTTTGTGCATCCAGGTATTTTTCTGAAATCTCTCGTTTTAATTTGATGTTAAATGAACTGGATAGAACCTCGTTTCATCTCATTGTAAATGGGACTTTTACTCCTTTTTTCTTTATATTCTCGTTTTATGATTTAATCAAAAGAATAACCAATCTGCTATATGGTTTGATGATGTGAAAGTGCATATGGTTATAGATTGAACGAGAATCATAAAACCAATCTACTCCTTTTTTCCCTTATAATTGTTTTGTGATTTAATTTGATTTTTCGTATATGATTTTAACTCTTTTAAAAAAAAGAAAAAACATATAGCGAATCGTCTTCTACGTTAGTGTTTGTTTATTTGTTTAGTAAAGCTCTTAATGACTTTCAAGAACAACGAAACAGAAGTAGTTTTTACAGTTTTTAACCTTCTTATAAAGACACAAGCCCTTCATCTTTATCCAACGTCTATTTCTTCATAAAAGTCATGCCTTTTTTGTTTTGATAAAGCCTTAACCTTTGGATAAAAAGAAGAATTACTTTTATTTGGTTTTACAATTTAACAATTGTATAAAGACGTTCTTGAATTTATTTGGTGTTATTGTTTAAAATCTATAAAACAGAAACATGTTTTAAAGCTTTTCATTTTTATTGAGGATAAAAATGGTATTATATTATCCTTCATTCCCATTAATTCAACAAACCAAACAACGTTATTAGTATTAATACAGAAACTCAAGCTATAAACCAAACATCATTTTTTTTTATTTTTCATACCCATCCTCATCCCCTTCTACTATTATACCCATATTCATAGTCAACCTTGTGCTCAAACCAAACGCCTAGTAAGTTATATATTTCCATATGGAAGAGTAAAAAACTTAAATAAAATATAGCTTCAAATAAAATAAACAAATTAAAACTTTTAATTAGGTTTTAGGGTTATCTATGATGACTATATAGAGAAGTTTTAATATGTCCTAAACTTATTGTATCAAGTGTTTAGTCTCTTTTAAATATTGTCTTTTTGTAATTTTTAAATGTTAATTATCTCAATATTCTATATGTTAAAATCCATAGCACATAAGCCAAATAGAAAGAAGTTTTTTGTTAATTAAATAGTGTCTATACTCTGTAAATAAATAAAAAAAATCAACAATCTTTTTTAATTAAAATGAATGTTATCTATTCTCTTAACAAATTTAAATAATCAAGAAATTAACAATGAGCCTATAACGAAATAGATGGTAATTGCACAATGGAATTAGGTGATCTTAAATAATGTTACAATTCTACCACATCAACAATCTCTCAATTCAAACTATTTAGAAATCTAACCATAATGCCTTCCTGGTTATCCTTTATATCATTATGAATCATAACAATCTTCATCTCTTTAGAGTATCCCTCAATACTCCTTGATCATTGACTAAGGCATTGCATTTTATGAAACAAATCCCTAGTGATTAGGGATAGATTGCCTCCTCATGATTCCCTTCATATCCCCCTCAATTGACAATAGGCTTTTCATAGCTCCTTCACCTATTTATCATAAGTTGATTCCACTAAATAATGGCATAGTCAGTAAATTCAATAATAAGTTTCAACTTTTTTTTTAGTTTAATTGTGGTAATAAAAAAAAGGTCATTTGTCCTTTGAAATGAAGGATATTGAGGTGATTAGCAAAATAAAGGTTATAGAGATCATTTTAATATTTTTAAGGTTTCCATCTAACCTAGGCTCCCCTCTATGACCTTTATTTTCTTATCACCTTAATATGTACATATGTTCAAATTATTTATTGGTGTTTAGTATTCATAATGTAAGACATCCCCCTCTTTATCTTCATCAAAATCATGTTGGAAAACTCATTGTTGTTACCAACATGCATTAGGAACTTATGGTAATTGTCCAATTTGGCAATTGGCTATGTTAGTATCTTTTATAACTCCATTTGATTTCTAACGTTGCCAAACATCATATTCCTATGTTAAAACTTTTGTTGTCTAACTTGCAGCATCAACTTGTCATCTTTTATTCCTCCTTTAAGTCTGTCCTGAGCAAACATGATTCAACATATAAAAGAACGTAAGTAATAACCTTATATCACTCCCTTATATGTTCTTAATTAATGTCACTCAATTAACTCGTGTTTCACTCAAAATTTCTGGCAATTCTTAATGTTGAGTTACACAATCTCTTGCCTCTTTCCACTCTTTACTTCCTTTACAAGTTCTCAAATAACTAAACGAACTCAAATAAGAATTCAACCTTGTAAAATCTAAAAGCCCAAAAATTAATGGTCAAAGGAAAATAAATTCCAAATTAAGTAAGAAGCAAAGAAGTTGAGTAAAACTACGAAAGATCAAGAAAAAGTTCAATGGTTTTTCTTGAGGTAACCGTTTCTACACTACTTTCTTTATTTTATTTCTTTTATTTTCTCAAAACTACACAAATAATTGATATGAATGACATAAAACATAAAATTAAATAAAGAATGAACTTTGACACAGATGTAGAGATAAGCAAACCCTAAAGCAAGAAGATGATAGAATTTGATTTTTTTATAAAATTTTTAGAAGTAGGAATACGATGTAATAAGACAAAAAGGAATCATAAGCAACATGATATTTCTTTTCTAACAAAAGAATAAAAGAGAATTTCACCAATATAAAAATGAAAAGGATAATCACATCTAATTTAAAAATCTCATAATAAGTTTGGTCAAACCCAAGAAATCTATAATAGATGCATAAAAGAATAAAGAATTAATAATAAAATGCATTAAGTGCTTGAATTCCATAAAGAAAGAATTTTTTAATAAGTTTGAATTTCAATGAAGAGTAAGCAAAAAAAGCTTTTACGACTCTTAGATTAAAAAAAAAAAGTCCAATTTATTCTAATTGAAAAGAAAGTTGCCTGAAATACTAAATAAAACAAACTAAGGTTTCTAGTAGACATAACTTAAGACACCTTCGTGAGTTAGATCATGTTGGTTACAAACTTTTTTAGGATTATTGTCATGACCTCCTTGTAATTTTACAAAGTTAGACACAGTTTGGGACATATATATGATTGAGATTGCATATTCTTTTGTAACTTTGTGAAATTGAATACAGTCCAAAGCACATCCATGCTGGAGATTTTATATCTTTATATAACTTTATGAAGGTAGGGACAGTTTGATCCACACTTATGTTAGAGATCATACTCTTCAAAGAACTTCATCTTTGACATCTAATGGAAGGGCCACGGACTAGGACACACTCGTGAATGAACCTGTCCTAAAGATGAGTGTTTTTATCTTTGAATCTTCACCAACTCCAGCTATTGTTATTGACCCAATCTTGTATGTAATGAATCATTTATGTCCTCGCATTAGAAATAGTTTGTAAATGACATGAAACCCTACAGCCTTGGTGGTCTCTTTGACTCATACTCCTAACTTCATTAGGAGCATTATTTTTCCCAAAATATGAGAGAATTATAAATTTCTAACATTAGATCTTCAAGAGTCCTCATCTTGAATTTTTTTTCCTTATATTCTTACAAACAACACTAGTTGATGCATACAAAGACCTACAAAACTCTCTTGCCTAGTTGATCTTGACTTGGTATATCGATGGATATGTTCTTGCAAAATAGTGTTGAAAGAGACTCTTAACATAAGCATTTTGATCCTTACGTTAACTTCTCATCTTGTTTTTAATATAACTGATAGTGAAGTTATCTTTTTTTATTTACCTTGTCTTCTTTCATTTTTATTTTACTTACATAAGTCGCAAGTTCATTGTAAATTCCAAACAACTCTTTTACATGTTTAGATCTTATTGTTCTTCTCACAAGCATGAGTACCGCTTTGTAATAAGGACGTGATGACAGACTCAGGATATGAGTTTCTTAAATTTTGTGATGGGTTTTGTGATCATAGTGTATTAATGATAATATGCCATAGAGGAAGAAGGATAAAATAATTAGAGTTCTATGTGACATGGGTTGTTAAATGTTATGTTCTAAACCCTGTCAAACAGAGAGTGCAAGGGAAGCAAAGCACTAAGCTTTCCCCCGATTCAGAAAGAATGCTTAGGTAAGCACCTAACTTAGCTAACTAGAATAACTTGTCTTAGTGCAAGATTTCTTTATTTCATTCAGCCTAGTAAGTAAGCTCTTTAAAGAAAAGGGTACTAGTCCCAAATCTCGGAAGCAACTGGATTAAACAAAGTTCATAGCAAGGCTCCTAGGTTTGTTAGTTCGGTTACATTACAAAGTGCAAGACAAGTCTGGCGGTTGGAAATAGATGTTATGCTGTCACAGTCGTTGAGGCACATCATGCCTGATGTGTTCTTCCGTTCAAGTTTTCCAAAATGATGATTAAATTAAAGAGTAATTGCATGGAAATATAAAGGTAACATCAGATCCAATCTCCGGCCTAAAAGCATAACCTATTTTTCTTTGTTCTAAGGATTCAAGCACATCACATGAATTTCAATGGCCTACTACCAAGTGAAAATGGGGGGATCTGAACATTGTTCACCAAAATTCAGTAGTCCGAAAATTTTGGAGCTGATTTTTCAATACATATTTTTCAGATGAAAACTAACCCAATATCCCTCCATAAATGTACATCTCGTCATGCACTTTGTCCAGGTCACCACTAGTGCGACTCCACAAGTACATACAAGGGCTTGCCGTTCAATCTCTCACGACCCTACAACATTGAAAAACATTTGACCACAATCAGCTCCAGGGCAGAAAAGAGAACAAAATGGTCTGCATTACTGATGTGTGCTCATTGGACTTCTTCCGGAAAAATTTGGAATAAGCTCAAAAATATTGCATACCTTGAGATCTGGAAGTTCAATCACACATGCACATTCCACTACTTCTGCCCCAGCACGCTCTGCACAAAAGTTACACTGTTAAATCCCTTAAAAGTACTGAATCAGAATGATCATTTCACTTCATCTCATCAGAAACTTTAAATTCAAAGTGAAAGGAATGATCAGGTAAACAACAGTTAGATAGAAACGTGTATCTTAACCAGAAAGATTTATGTTTAGTGAACCTAATTCCAGAAATGAAATGAAATTGTGGACCATTGATGATATTAAGAGATTAAAACAGATTAATCAACAATAATTATTATAGTTGTTATCATGTTAGGCAAGAAAGTAGAAACTTGTAGAACTCAGCCAATGTTCAATTCAGCAATCGAGTTAGATTTGAGGGTAGTTTACATATTGAACATAGGCCTCTTAAGCAACATATTTTGTGCCTTTATGTCTGAAGACTCGATGATGAACAACCACACTGCACAGAATGGAGATGCTTAAAAATTGATAGATTAGTCTCAGCTTTTCAAATCGTTTAGCAATTCAGGAAGAATTTCCACTGATGAAACTAGAAAATCCTGGCAAATTAAACAAGCTCCTGTAGAAAAGACTACAAAGTGGTTACCAAGTAAATTTATAGCAGCACATAGAGTACCACCAGTTGCAATTAAATCATCAACAACCAAAGCGCGTTCACCCGAGCTGACTGCTCCAACATGCATTTGAAGACAATCGCTTCCATATTCCAGATCATACTTTTCTGATATAACTTTACCTGTCATTAGGGCATTAGGTTAGGTAGCATTAATAAAGCCCCAAATAAATGAAAAAAGGGCCCGTAACAATCAATCATAAACTTCTAAGAAGTAGTCGAAGAAAACTAGGCTAGTGCAGAAACTACACATTTATCAATATGCAACCACACAACTGGATATGATTGATAACAAAGTTTAATCATGGACACATGATCACTCCAAAACAGACATTTGATAACTAACTTGTGGTCATTTTCAAAGCCTTTTCACATTTCCTGAAAATCTGAAAATGGACATGTAGTGATATGATGAAAAAGGTTTTACGAAAAAACTCAGTATGCGGTAACATTATATCAATCACACACAAGCAAATAAGAATATGCACATCAAGAGATATAGAATACCAATTCAAAAACGAGTTCAAATGGAGACCACTTGCAAAGACTGCAAGGAAAAGATTATAGTGCTGGAACAAGGTTCCTCCTACAATGTTCCTGAAGGCATACCTCCTAAATCAAGGAGTAATATTTATTCAGCATGTAGAGAAAGAGTGTCTACGGAACCCAAGCATCATATAAATAGTAACTCAATCGAAGTGGCACATTGACACGATGACTATGCCATTGGACCTAGCACACATATATCCCAGGACATATTAGATGAAACTAATACAAAATTGAAGAAATAATACCAGGCAATTTCCTTGGTTTTCTTAACGGAACAAACTTTGCTCCAATTGCCAATGCGATGGGAGGCCCAAATATAAATCCCCGAGCTTCTATTCCTGAAAAAGGAATTTAAATCATATAATAAGAAATGAACTAACATCTAGATGTTGAATCAATGAGCATAACTATGACCCAGATCATATGACAAAATTCTTACAGCAAAGCACCAAACAGAAGTTCATAATCACCGAATCCCACAAATTTCACACCTATAAGTTTTGAGTTTAGCACTGTATCGATGATGTTTAGTTAATTTTCATATAGGAAAAAGTGACAGAGCATGTCATTTCAGAAATTGTAGCCATTGATATTTAAGCATAGTCAATAAAGCATTCACCAACTAGACAACAAAATTGACATCCTTTGCAAACTCTTAACTACATAAACAGAACACAGCAATATAGATCAATTTAGTTCAACGGATTTACATCACAAATCAGTGTTTCAGCTTATGATGAAACGTCTATGATGATTAGGACCCTAAAAGAAATTCTTTCAACTATCTAAAACCATCAAAGGTTCATCAGAGTAAAATGTCAGTGTGCCAAGTACCATAACAGAAATAATTAGTCTTAAAAATCTACAACCATAAATTATGTTCTGAAGAGAAAAATGTAAAGTACACCTATGAATAATGAATCACAACTATGATGATGTATAAATATCCTTATGCTGCTTTCCTTCAGGTTTATTTAATGCAATTGTCTTCCTTGATGATACATCTGTACTTCAATAACGTAGGTCTTACAACTATCATTTGAGCACTATCAGTGGATCTAAATTATTGCAGAACAGTACAACAATCAACAACCTGCACTCATAATGTCAATGTGTGAGCTTTATTAATTATTATTATTAGAAAAGATATATGCCATCAAGTGCGAATTTTTCTACAGCACAAGAGACAATACAAGAAACACACGAGTTTATTCTCATACATTACGACAAAGCACATGGACATTCACTGCTGTCAGAATCCTAATACTATTAGATGTTGAGATCATAATTCCTTGTTTTAACTTGAAACAAAAATAATTACACTAGAGTCCTCACTTCGGAGTTTAGCTATTTGTTACGAGTCTCCAAATGACTAATTATAAATGCAAACATGGAGTAAATTAGGAACCAAATGCCTGAATCAATATGAAGTAAAAAGCTTGGCATTGAATTATTAACTAGTTTTTCACTTAGAGGAAATAGTACGGACAATATAATAAAACAGAAAATTGGATAAAGAGGAGAAGGCCAACCATCTTAGCACAAGACAACAGTACAACATCTGCAATCCTTTATGTCACTGGAAACTCTATATAAGAAGAAGGGAAAAATAGAGGAGGCGTGACAAAGAAACAGTACAGGATTTAGACATTATATCAATGTAAAACAGAGGAGGTATGACAAAGAAACAGTATAGGATTTAGTCATTAACATTACATCAATGCATGATAGAGAAATGAGAAATCCACATATTGATAAAGCCGAAAGCAACGGCCCAGTCGTAACTTGCATGAACCGGGTCCACCCCTTTCTTTAACAAGTTGGGGCATCATCACCAACCACCAACCACCAACCACCCAAATCAGGTCTTAGCACATGCCCTCAACAATCACAAGAAGAATGGCAACAAAACACAGAAAGAGAGGAGAGCCACTCAAAGGGAAATTTTAACAGAGAAAGCAATCAATGGCGCATCCACTAACACAGAACATAAGTCAAACAAGAAATCATTCTAACAGGGAATCATATAAATTATCAAACTGAGATTGATACAACCTCTTTAGCGTAAGAAAAAAAGATTGAAATTCTCAAAAAGCATCGATAAAAGACAGCACAGGGGAAAATGATAAAGCATTTTTGCTCGGTAAGCAAATAGACCCCACCACCTTGAACCCAAATCTAGCTGACGAAATAACACTAGCTAAATCTTTAATCCCTCAGAAATTCAAGCAAAATCCAAGAGAGAAGAGGAGAAAGCTGTTTTCCACTGTTCACCTGCAACAACTGAAATGTTTTTGCCTTTGTACCGTTCAACGAACAAATCAATTGTATCCTTGAAGGCTTTCGGATCCAGTAACAGAGTAGTAATATCCTGAAACATGATTCCTGCCACACACCATTGAATTTCTGAAATCAACATCTAAAGAGAAGCACAGCTTAAATTCTTTATAGGAGACTCAGAATGATAATGCACGAAATAAGTAAACGGGGAAACTTAAATTTTTTCTACAAAAAACTTTGATTAATTGTGAGACTCTAGACCAAAAA
The DNA here is from genome assembly GCA_027563845.1 of Erythroxylum subrotundum. NCBI lineage: Eukaryota > Viridiplantae > Streptophyta > Magnoliopsida > Malpighiales > Erythroxylaceae > Erythroxylum > Erythroxylum subrotundum. The sequence goes on along the minus strand of JAOQMQ010000195.1, from coordinate 26,238,100 downwards.
AAAAAAAGGGCAGTCCATAGAAGCCCAACGCTTGGTTACTGTAGAACAAGTGTCCTTGGATAGTTAGATAGAGAAACTAAAACTACTAAATTTGTAATAACTCATAAATGTAATGTTTCATATAAGAAAGTCCATTTCCTCTCTGTTAGCCCAGACATAATAAGCTCAAAAGCGATTTTTGGTGATAATTCTTAGTGTACAGATCGAAAGAAGAACCAATTTTTAGAGCAGGGAAGAAGAATGTCGTTGGTTTCCTATCTACGTTAAAAGGAAAAACAAAAAAAAATGAAGGATGGAGCTTTCAGACAGAAGAACACACGAAGTCGTCAAAAAGAGAAACCTGGTTTAGGAAAATCGGGGACGACACGGATCTTAGTTTTGATGTCATGGATAAGAGAATCTTCATCCCTGTAAGCCGACATTGTATCTAGCTATCTAAACTCTGTGCCTCAAGTAAAACAATATAATCTGTGAACTTCTGGGTCGGTCTGGGTCGGTATATATAACCCAGAGAAAGAGGAACAAAACTAAAAGAAAGAGCCCTTATCAGAGCGGGTATGTAAAAACTGTATATCTTGCTTGGCAGACGTTAATAAAGTTAAAGTTAGAAACTTAATATCATCAATACGAGAAAAAGGGGAGAGAAGAAACAGATACACCAATGTAGTTGCAATAGAGAGACAAAGAGAAAAGTAAGGTGGTGGGTGTTGAGGAGGCGGCTCTCTGCACGAGAAAAGGGAAATCTTTTCGATAAGGATATAGAGAGAGAGAGAGAGGGCGAAGGTGAAAATGGTTAAAGACAAAAGTGGGAATTCACAATCACAACGCCTGAGCCTGAGGCTCTCTCTGTCTCTCTCTCGCTCGTATCCGTTTTCCTGTGGCTGAGTGGAGAACAGTATGTCTGTGGATGGATATTGGATTTGTATAGTTTATTTTCCTTCTTCGTAAGTGAAGTTTGGGGAGTGGGAAAAGCAAAGAAAAAGATGGGGAACTTTGGATTTTGCAGACAGGTCCTAAGTCCTTGTTCCCTCAAAACTATGTAGTGTTCCAGCTTTGGAAGTGTTTTTAAGTACCTATGTACAGCTTGAATGTGAATTAAAAATTGGTAAATTACATATCCATGTGTACTGTGAACAGACTATAAGAAGAGAATTATAATTGTTCTAGGTTACTAAAATATAAACAAAATAAGAATAAAAAATTGTAAGAAAAGGGAATTTAGGGCCTGCAGCTTGGGGACAAATTTTCATTGTTTAGATCCTCTTTTAGTATTTAAAGGTTCTTTTAAATCTAATATATAAAATTCATGTGTAATATGAAATTGTTATTATTGGTTTTTTTTTGTGGTCAATTAATTCTTTGTTTTATACATGTTC
>JAOQMQ010000195.1:26207627-26217710 GCA_027563845.1 Erythroxylum subrotundum | reverse complement strand
CAGCTGACTTCATAAAAAAGAATAGAACATGGACCACTCAGTATTGAGATCTTCTCCTGTCGCCTGCTTCACTAGGAAGAACGTGATACAAGTGCAAATAAAGACATTGAGTAGGTCCTTTATCAAGACAACCAAAAATCTAATCTTCAATTCCCATCACATACTCTAGGCAGCACCGTAATCTCTGATTAAGAAACGCACGTTACGTCAGCTGAGTACATGGATGTAAAGTGGAGATATTAAGAGTCCCATACACTGTAGCATGCACTTTTTGCTGGGAATTGATGTTCTTTTGTTGATTATTTTCAAAACAAATAGCTCTGCCCAACAACCAGAAGGCTCCACCCTACATTTCTCTATTGAATATCAGCTTCGCAGTTGCACTTCAGTGCCTACGAAAATCTTAACATCTCCTTTCCTGATTCCAACTCAATCAAATTTTGTGTAGGCAGCTTTCTTTGCCTTTCGTAAAAGAATTAACAAAGAAATAAGAATGTAGCGACCCACAAGATGGTAAGATGAATTAATTGCTCCAGTTAGCGTTTAAAGTCTGAATATCCAAAATGATCCTATTGGTCTAAACCCGGAAAATAAGGTCATGCAATGCAATACTTGCATGCTACCTGGACTCCAATGAATTTTTTCGAGCCTTCTAATGCCACTATGAACTTCTAACTGAACTTTCCTGAACCATATCTTCTTCTAACAGAGTTGAGTCTTGAACGTCTATTCTTGACTAATGGGAAACAATTATCTTCACGAAACCCCATCTTCGCTCTCATTTGACGGTACTCCCTCGATCTCAAAACGCCTTCCAGAATGTTTATGTCTTCAAGAATTTCGTGTGCAGAAAGAGAAACAAGATCAGGTAGTATCTCCCTCTGGAAATCTTTCATTCTCCTCCCCCGTCTCAACTTCAACCCAAAATCTTTCATAGCTGTGTCATTTACTTCAAATGCATTTGATGATGCAGAATCGTCCATCATATTGCTTTCTGCAAGGTTCAGTGTCATTAACTCAAAGGTATCAGAAGAATATTGTGGCCGCTCCATCTTCTCATTTTCAGCCTCTTTGAATCCAATATTCGTATGAGAATCGTTAAAACAAACTGAATTCTCTGAGGACATAAGGATTAGTGATTCGGCTGCTATTTGGATCAAATCATTAACTTCCGCTGATTCTTCTTTCTTGTCAGAGAGGTTGGTTTTCAGGTCAAAACTGTCAGAAATTGTTTGTCCAAGCTCGCATAATGAGACTTCAGTAAGATGACATCCAAACTGGGATTTAGAACTTTCATTAGGAACATCAGATGTGATCCGGGAGCATCTTATGTAGGAGGGGGCAGTCTTAACATTGCTTGAATCATTGTCTGAAATGCAGGACTTGCATGAAACAGGAGATTTAGTTCCTTCTTGTTCTTGAAGTTTATTTTGAACTTTATCATTGGATGATAAAACATTATCATCCACTTCACTCTTTTCACAACTCTCTTCTCTTCTACACGGAGATCCTTGGTGCAGATTATTTAAGGTGTCATTGGAAGTTTTTGACTTCAGGTCAAATTTCTCAACCTTATGGTCACCACTGCAGTGGCCAATGGATGCAACCATTTCTAACTGTGGCCTGGACATGGATTCTGGACCTGAGAGGCTTCCTATATTATCACTTATTTCGTTGCACTCAGATATTCTGGAAGAAATGTCTGTGCACTTATTTGGGCTGTTCAAATCCACAAGAGCAAGATTTTCAACACTGCCTTCGCAAAGCATGTGAGTATTATAGATGTTAACTTCTTGTTTCCCCGATATAGTTGGAGATATTCTTTCCTTAATACTATCAAAATGTGTTGCTGAACTATCTGCTGGGCTGGCAGTTGGACAATAAGCGACTGTACGATCATCAGGGTAACAAGCAGATTCATCAATGTAAACTTTGTTAAGATCTAAATGGCTTCCATGATGGGGAATCAACTGCAGTAATTTTGTAAAGGAATTGTTGTTTGAGGCAGCATTTTTGTACTCTTTGATTCCTGCATAATAGATAAATGAGAAGAGCTACACCTTGCTAGATCAAATCAGCAAGAAAATGTTCAAAAGCCTATAATATCTGGTTTCATGCAGATAGTAGCAATTACCATTGGTAGATAGGGTTCGTTCTGGGCAGAACTGACTATATTGTTTGGAAGAACAACTTTCTGCAATATCATAAGGAGGATATTTCTTAGCACTCAATGAGATGATTGGATCAGGGAAGACATGAACTTCTGAATCAAACTTGCTTTTGGGATTTAACTCCAAAGTGGCAGATCCAAGATATTGTCTGTGTCTTAGATACCCTTCTGATTTCATACCAACTGAGGCCTCCAAATCGATCATGTCAGGAGAGAAGGAAGGAGTCTCCTTATCCAACAAAACCCCACTCGAGTCTATTGATCTCTGATTGTCATCTGTAATGCTTAAGGAAAGCTTCAACTCTGCTGGAGTCGAAGGCATAACAATAGAAAGAGGCTTCTTGGCATTTCCTTTAATTGGTTTATGTTCCTCAGCATGGTTAATGAAGTCATCAGCAGAAAGTTGAAGATCAAGAGGTTTCTGCAGAAGCCTATGATGTGCACTTTGGAAATCCTCCAGAAGCTCACAGCTCCCTGAACGTGAGTGGTCACCCTGAAGGACAAGTTTATCATATGACCTTCAGAGATGCATATCATATTATGCCCGTAACAACATGAACATAAAGTCAACGTGTTTATAAACCTATGACCTACAAATAACTTAAGGAAAGGCTTGCCAAGCATCCAGCTTAAATAACAGAACAAATTAAGTGAGACCACCAACTCAGTATCTTTAGTGATCAGATTTGCCAACCATAAATGGAGGTCCTATCACTAAGGCATGAACTCCAGGTCTATAAACACCAAACATGGAAAAGAAAAGAACACCAGAGATTCAAAATAAGAAAATAAAAACCTTCTTTAATCAAGGACCCTTCCAAGTCACAATCTGTAATTGGTAGCTTTGCTTACCTTGCTTATTGATAAAATATTTACTTCTTTAGCATGTGATTTGCACGTCATAGAAAATGGAATGGGTGGCAGAGATGACTGTACTTTTGCAGTCCATGAACTGTATCTGATGCAGTCCTGGAAACCAAGATCTTTCATTAGGGATTTTTGTAGCCTGTAGAGCCGATGGAGTTCATGGACCTGTATATGTATCATTATAAATAAATGTAAAATAATTTTTGCACATGAATAAACATCTATACCAACATTAATAGCATCATGACTATCCTTAACAGCAGAGCCACATTGGTGGCTATCAACCAAAGATCAGAGGAGTCCCCTTTACTTATGTAGCCAAAATAAAGTCACAAATGTTCAAGTCAAGTTAAAAATAAGGTTGGCAAGCCAAGGACTTGTTTCAGAATTACATGACATCAAATGGAGCTAAAAACATACAGGATCCCAAGGTGAATTCAATACCTGATTCCTAAATATGAACTCCTGTTCGATCATTGTCTGTTTAATCACTTCTTGTAGTGACGTATATCTTTGTATGGAATTCGTATCAATCTCTTCTAGCATCAGCATTGTTTCCTCACAGGAACTCAACAACTACTTCAGCTCCACTTACATTTTCAAATGCTTCATGACAATTAGTTTCAGGAAGAATCTTCCTAAAAGCTTCATGCTTGCATGCATTCCACAGAAATTGTCAGCTACAAGATCAGCAGCATCAATATTACTTCCAATTCCGGAAAGACAAAGCTATACAAAATCCTAGTACAATTAACTTCAATAAAGAGAAGCAATTCTGACTGGAATAAATTCAACAATTAAAAAGAAAAGACATATTATTGGTATGGAAGTCAAAAGGAGATAATGAATGAGAACATGGAAGATCAGGCAGTGTACGGCACTTCCATTTTTAGCATTTTGTTCTATCCCATGTTTCCAGCTTCTGTGGAGTTTTCTGCTTTGCATGTTTCTCTTTTTTGGTCAAAAAGAAAGGAAAATTATGGTTTTGATTAATGGATAACTTCGGCATATACAGGTACTCAAATTCTTACACCTTCCAAATGTTTGAAGAACTTTTTAATTCGGCTAATCACCAAGGGGCAGAACGGACAAATATGAAAGCAAGGATCAAAGAAACTATTTTCACACATGCAAGGGATTGAAGTGCATGAACTATTTTTATTGACACTGAAACATGTTCAGCTTCAGTTATAGGTCCATGTCTACGATCTTGGACATGATATTTAACCACTAACCTATGGGCCCACGTAGAACATGTCTCTACGAATTTTTGGACACAATCACTTTCATCAATAAACGAAGCACCATTCAATAGTAGTTCTTCATCGTCACTAGCACTTATATCCCTTATGTGAACTTCCAATATGGTACCATTCCAGATATGTCTTCACAAGAAGGCAATTCACAGCACTAGTTGCTGCAGCAACCCTCAATTTATAAGTGGGGAAAATAAGCCGCACAAGGAAAAGCCAGAAACTGACAACTTAGGTGCAGGAATATATAAAAGGTCCCCAGATTTTGGGCAAATTGACACAACATCAAAATGCAGTTTATCGGAGTCGCTGCCATTCTGTTCCCGTCCAACTGTTAAGTTTCTTAAATTTTATTGACAACATTCCCGAGTTGCAAACCCAATAGACCACGAAAGCCTCATTGTGCTCACAGATTCTCTGCTCGACTATCATCGAATAGCTAAAAATAGAATCGATCATTAACTTTGTAACAACCACCTAAATGCCAATTAAATATATGCATATGAACCTCGTGACGACCGAAACATGATCAAAGTTCCTGTCTTTGGCATGAAAATCCTGAACTTTAAAAGAGCATTAATCTGATCAAAATCAGAGGGCACTGGTGCAGTAAACAAAGAAACGCATACGACAAAGTTCATAACAAAAAGGTTACCTAATAAATAAGAAGCTAAAAATCCCATAAAAAGCATACACAGTGAGAGTATACCAGATGGAGAAGAGCCCAAAAAGAAACAATCAGCAGCTTCTGCAACTGGGTTTGCTTCTTCAGAGTCCCATGTAATGAAGGACAATGTAAATCATACAACCCATTATGAGAAAGATAATTTAAGTCAGAAATAGAGCGATGGGTATAAACTCAGGACAGGAAACGATTTAAACAAAAGAAAAAGAAGAACGTGAATCAGATCAGTGGGGTTGGAAAAGAGAAGCCATGGAAAACATAGAAAGAAATAAACTCTCTCTCTCTCCCTCCCTCGTTGTTAGGAGGAAGGAGACTAGTGAGCTTAGTATGTGTTGGGGTTATGTTCGTGGGATCATATCATTACCTGTTATGGTACTTCTTCCGGTTCTAGTTACCAACCTCTTTCTCTCTCTATGTATATTTTAATGTATAAAATTATTATATATACATTTTGTTTTGCTAATTTTTTAAGGCAAGTGGGTTACTATTAGGCTTTGAAGACACAACAGTTTCCAACTGCAAGTGCAGGATGGTTATCTTTTAATTATAGCATGTGTCTCTCGGGCGTCTTTTACCATTTTGTCCCTCTACATTTTCCTTTTCTTTTGATGGGCTCATGTGGACATTCTCCAAAAGGTTTGGTTAAAAAGGTCATTTCTTCTTCTTTTATGTTTTGTAATGTTTTTGTAAGTGCCAGTCAATTTAATCCTTAGTTTAAATGCTAGAAGCAATTGACCCATAACTTGATGACAGTGATGAAGAAAGGTCAGGACTCAGGACCACTTAGCTTTACTGTCATAGACACCTAGGATTCTTTGCCGCTGTGGGACGCCATTATTGTCAATTTATCATCGGGTACTTACCTATCATTCCATAATATTTAATTACAAATACATGTTCTTCAATTCTTTACTTTGACTAGGGAATAGATAAAGGTTAAAGTCCTTTTTGGAAAAGGCGGTAAATTTGCATATTTTATAGAAATCCATATATTTTAACCATAGTGCAGTGCAGACTGCAGACTTTCTCTTAAATGACGTGAAGATGTTTGTTATTGTGAATTCTCCAAAAATTCATGAATCGATTGTAGTACTAGTATATACTAAGTAGCTAACAGAGTGCATATTCAATCATGCTCAAATCCAAGACAAAAATTAAACACCCGCATGGATGAACAGGCTCAGTGCAAAGACGCCATAAGTGGCGTTACCGCCGCTACTGCTATCGTCTGGAATTAGACAGAACGATTTCTGTTTTTCACCACCAAATGAGCCACAATGACAAACCCATCATAGTTGAAGAAATCAACAACCCGCATAATAGAAAGTACAAAAATTAAAGGAAACACAACATGCATCATCGACCAAGCACCGGTGACATGCGTCATCTCTGCGGTTGCTGCTTATTGCGATAACATGTCGTTGCTTCACTCGGACCAGCGCCACTGCCATCACCTGGGAAATCATTCCCGCTGCCCGTGGTTCCTCCATGTCATCGTCAAATGTACCTCCCCTACTACTCCATGCCGCTGGTCGTAAGATGTTTACATGGTTGCACGGTGACCCGCGATGAGGGGCTGCAGCGAAAGGCAGAATATGCCTGCATTCTGCCGGACCATCACACCCCTCTGCCATTGGTTGTTGGCCTACCAGGTCCGGGTTTTCTGTCAGGCGATAGGATGAAGGTGGCGGCAGGAACAAGGACAGTTGTCAGAATCTGACAAAAGAAAAAAAAAAGAACTTTAACGGAGTTTTTGGTTTGGCTGAAATTATTGATTCAAGGAATAGAATACATGATTAATAAAATGTAACTGATATTAATCAGTTTTGTTTATTTTTAAGAATTTTTAGTTTCGAATATTTGTTTGAAATTATAAATTTGAAATAATAAAAAAATAATTAATAAAAAAATAAAATATTTATTATATTTTTTACTAACTATATATTATTATTATTTTTAATAAGAATAATATTTTTAATAATTTATTATTATTATCATTAATTAATAATAATAATAATAATAATAGGAAAAATATTATCTTTACTTTTTCCGCAAAAAGATAGGGAAAGATATATTTAACTATTTTTTAATGTGCAAAAATAAGTAAACGTAAAATTATTTATTCTATGTATTATTTTCTAACTAAACAAAAGAATAATTATTTATTATAAATACATTAATAATAGAATAATTATTTCATTCAACCAAACATATCATAAAGAGCATATGGGATGAGCTAATACAAATGGAATATGAACCGGAGCTTAAATGAGTTTTTAACCCATTTAAGTGGGCCAACAAAGGTAGACTAAGAAACAAATCTTGGTTTTTGGGCTATAAAAATGTGGGGCTTAAATGGGTTAAAATGAGCTAAGGATTTGGGTTACTATTTATACCGATTTAAATGGGTTAATATCAACATGGGCTAACAAATAAAACAAAATAATTGGGCCAAGGAAAGAGAACATGAACCAATTTAGGTTATGAGTTTGAACTTATAAATGTGGGTTTTATATATACATTATATAGTAAATAATATGGTAACTTAAATTTAGAAATAAGTTTCGAAAATCATATATATGATACTTAGAAATAAGTTTCCAAGTGAATTATAAAATTACAATTGATTAGTTCAATATTAATTGAAAATAAGCTTCAAATTTAATTTAAATTAGTAAGTTCACAAATTGAATAATAATTAGAAATGAGTTTCTAACTAACCATTATATCTAATAATTAGAAATAATTTTCGAATTAAATAATAAATTAAATAAATTGACATTATCATTGTAACGAGAATTATAAATAAGTTTCTAATTCAAAATTTAATTTGATTGGTTCTATAATAATTAGAAATGTGTTTATAATTTAAATGAAATAACAGTGACTTTAAATATGATTTGTTCATATGGCATTGAAGTTGTGATTTTGAGTAAATTATAATGATCATAGTTTTATTTCGAGTATGAGTTCATTAATTTATTTGATGATTTCTAGTTATATGAGTGGTGTATGATTCCTAAAAATATGTTTTCAGGAAAATGTTGATCATGCAAAGGACCACTAGATGACTAAAACGCAGATGAGGTGGCTTATCATCATGTTATTACCATTAATCACTTAATGCAAAAGTTGTATTTTAGAGGATGTCTAGCTTTCATATAAGTTGAAGTAAAGTGCATGGCTTTCCTCTTGATTTTGCCATAACTAGAAAGTGAATTATTGAGCATGATTTGGAACTTAGAATGGCCTGAGGTGAAATTATATAACTGGCTGGTGATAAACTTTATAAGAGAAGTTTGACGAAAAGAATTGACTTGGACTTTATATCTGACTGGCATCACTCAAATAATGAGAACAATAGCATATCAAGCTTCTAGGACTCTTATCATGTGAATTCATTGACTTTATTCCATGTAGAGTTTAACTAAGTTTTTGTGATGACCCATATAAAATATGTTCTTTAATGTATGCCAAGTTTGATATTATTTTGTTTTATCAAAATATATGTTATATGAATGTTTATGTTTTGAAAAACTTCTTGAGTATGATAAATAGTTTTCAATTATCATATGAATGATGGTTGAGAACATACGTACTGTTTCAATTTCATAGACGATTTGAATATGATTATTCTATATATGTGTGTATGACATCACAATAATGTGTAAGTATACTATTTCTTTTGTAAAAACTTTGTGTTTCTAATATAACTATTGTATCAAAGAATATATTGCTAAACTCACTATGGATGAACAACTAAATGGTGATAATTATAAGATTTGGAACATGAAAATCAAATATATACTAGAAGAGCAAGAGGTTCTCAAACCATTAAACATAACCAAAGGTGTTTCTAAAGAAGGCAATACGACCCAATATAAAAGACATGTGAGTTTCGCAGATATGACACTACTAAGGACATGTGGTCCTCTTTAGCTAGACATTTTGGAGGCACCATAATGACCAAAGTAAGGTCACTCACTATTAAGTTTGACACCTATAAGAAAAAACAAATCACACAATGAAAAAGCATTTAAGGCATATGTCAAACATGATAAGTGAGTTACATGATTTTGATCACAAAATTATCAAATGAGCAACAAGTGCAAGCTGTGATCCAGCCATTACCTCATAGTGGGTGGTATATAAAGATGCATTTAACTCACAAGGAGAGTATCAAAACGATGGAAGATGTTATAAGGCATATAATATTAAAAGAAGAACATTTAGAATCCTCAAAGATATATTTTGAGGTTTATGCAATTGGCTCTAGCTTACATGGAGTGGTGAAAAAGAAGTGTAAACATCATGGTGGGTATAGGTGGATAAAGAATAAAAGACACCTCAACTCTACTCAGGACTCCAAGAAGACCAAATGGAATCAACATGGAAAAGGTAAGTGATTAACTCGGATTAGGTCAATATTTAAATTTACTGCAAGTGCACGATATAGCTGTAGCTAGCATAAGCAAGTACGGGTCGATCCTACAAAGATGGTAAGTACTAGTAATTACCCTTTTTCTATTATCTAACCTATGAATAAGATTTTTTTTGTTTTTAGTTAAAAATTAAAGTAAATAAACAAACTAAAAATTAAAACATTATGAATGCAAGATAGAGGAAAGTACTTAGAAAAATTAATATCAAATAATAGTGTCTAGGTAACGAATCCCCCTAAGAATCATTAAATATAACCCTTTCTCATGCAATTATATTATTGATTATTGGACTGTGAAAATTCCTATCTTATGTTAATATATATCTCAAGAACATTAATAACTAATCCATCATTTGATTATCATAATATTTTTACTTAAAACCCCTAGGATTGCATTATTGATTCGTAAATTCTCCTATTAGATTCGACTATAATCTAAAGAATTTATGTCGACCTATCTCTAGATTTGCATTCAAATCCTTTCAATTATAGTATATCCTTTCAAATCCTATTATGAAAGAAAATCTACCTCAGGATATGTATTCTTACTAAACCATGGAGCAATATTATGGAAAAGTAAGAAACAATCATGCGTTGCATTATCCACAATGGAAGCTGAATTTATAGCATTCTCAACTACAGTACAAGAGGCTGTGTGGCTTCATCG
>JAOQMQ010000195.1:26151599-26161846 GCA_027563845.1 Erythroxylum subrotundum | reverse complement strand
TCGGTGACTTATTGAATAAGTGCCAATCATAGTTCCTATAGTTCAAAGTTCAAGATGGGTTAGAGCAAGATGTGAGAGTACTTGTAGTGATCTATTGGGAAGGAATTGAGATTGTTAATGATGTTATTATAGGTGATGAATTTGAGGAAAAAGAAGAGGGACATGATTATGGCACAATCCCCATGATCGAGAACTGGCACATAAGGAGAAAGGTTATCTAGAATTGAATGGGATTAAAGTATCCTTAGTAGTATAAGCTACTAATTGATGAATCGATATAAATACATCTCTAGATAAGATGTAATGATTTTGGTGATATATGCCAAGGTATTAGAGTAAATGAAATTGTTTAGTGCCTCACAGAGCCTTATTACAAAGAATGTTCCGACCATACAAGATATGGCATAAATTGATCTTATTGAGATATTATGTATAGTTGAAATTGATCTTCTTGAGGTACTAAGAATGACTGATAAGTAATTATGAAAAATAGTTGATTGATAAGGATTTCATGAATAGTATCGATGATTGTAGCAAGAAATCTTCTTTTAAAGAAGAATTTCCTTAAATTGAGTTAAGTTAATTAGACGATTCAGTTTAAGAGTGATCATTGAAGAAACAAATCGGAAATGAACATGTAATAAATCAAAAGTGAATAATGGAGTCTTATCCCAAGCTGAGATTTAAGCATAAGAAGTGGAATACTGAGAATGAATACAGTTTGTTTGATGTAAAGTATCCAATTACGTGAGTGGATTTTAAATTCGAGGTGACACTATTGCAAATGTGAGGAGAATATAGGTCCATATTATATTCGATGTGAATATGTTCGGGAAATACAAATTGAATATGAGGAAGTGATACCAATACGCAAAGTGAAGTGTTCAAATAAATTGAAAATGTGGGGAGGAACTAGTACGATTGAATAGGCATTTTAATAAGTCGATGTGGAATGAATGAATGAATGAGGGCCCAATTTGAGTATCGATTTCTGCATATTGTGTTTTGTGATTCAAAAAAAATGTACCAATTTCTGACTGATTGAGTGATTTAGCACACCATCCTCGTGGGGCACGGACTCGGATATCACCTATGATGTCGGGTTCGGGTCATTATGGGAGTGGGGTGCTACACACTCCTAACTCCGCGAATGCCCTGTCTATGTTGACTCCATTTATACTGCAAGGAATGTAAAAATCCCCTGGATCCTCTTTCTTCTGTGCTATGTTAGGGTTTTCTTCTGCTTCGCGCTCTTTAACCTTCGTCTTCACCGATTCCGTTAATGTGAGCTCATTTGTAGTTGTTCCGTTATGTTCTCAACTTTGTTTAAGTCAACCTCCTTAGAATTTCTCGTTACCTTACTTGACAATGATTTTCGATGCGCTAGAATAGGGTGTGGTAAATTGGGTCGAGATTCCTTGATTGGCTCAATTTCGAGCTCACATGGAAGGAGTTCCACAATTACTTGTCCTTTTCCTTTATCTCCATTCTCCTTTGTATGATCAAGTTCCTTTTCCTGGACTGAGTGATGGCCATGATCCTTTCTTTTGGGTTAGACTCGGTATTGCTAGGAAGTGTTCCTACATTCTGAGTAGATATTGATTCAACTAGTTGACCTACTTGGACCTCCAGATTATGTATTGAAAAGGCATGGTTCTTGGTAACTTGCTTGAATCTGCTTTCAAGCCTCCTATATGCATCTTCCATACCTCCAATCTTATCTAAAATCTTATCCAACTTAGATTCCATAGAGTTTGTCTTATCTTGTTGGAATCCCGATTGTCCTTGAGGTCTAAACTGTCCTCCAAAATTGTTCGTCCAAGAGAAGTTAGGGTGATTCTTCCACCCAGGGTTGTAGGTGTTAGAGTAGGGATTGTTTCCCCCTCCTCGTCCATACTAGGCTCCCATGTAATTTACTTGCTCTGGATCACCTTTCTTCATTAAGAAACAGTCCATTGTGTCATGGTCCAATTGTCCACAGAGTTCACACTTAAGTTGTACGGCCATCACCGAAGTTGAGGATGAAGCCTTCATATTGTTGAGTTTTTTAGTCAAGCTATCAATCCTTGCTTGCATTTCCGTCATTTGATCAACATCTACAATTCCTTTTTGTTCACAGAATGTAGTAGTTAGTCTACTCCGCTCATTCGTCCATAAACAATTGTTACTCGCCATTTATTCTATTAATTCTTCCGCTCATCAACTGTCTTCCTCATCAATGATCCTCCTGAAGCTGCATCGATCGTGCCTTTCGTATGCGAGGTAACTCCATTATAGAACGTTTGCAACAAAAAATCTTTAGGTAAGTTGTGATGTAGGCACTTCCGTTGCAAATCCTTATATTGTTCTCACACTTCGTAAATCGATTCCCCATCACCTTGTTGGAAGTTGGTGATTTCCTTGATGATCTTAGTAGTTTTAGTTAGGGGAAAATATTTATCTAAAAAGGCATGGACTAACTGATCCCAAGTGGTAACATTGGCTGGGTTAAGGGAGTGGTACCAAGCCTTTGCTCTATCTCTAAGGGTGAAGGGAAAGAGCCTAATTCTAACTGGATCTTTTGACATCTGATGGTACCTAAAGGTATCACAGATTTGTAAAAAGTTCACTATGTGTGCGATGGGGTTTTCATTTGCTAGTCCATAAATTTGCACGTTCTGTTGAAGCATGTTCAGGAGAGCTAATTTGATCCCAAATGATGTGGCTTGTATAGGTGGTCTAGCTACTCCTTGGCTATCCGAATTGAACCCTGGTCTCATAAAGTCTATAAGGATCCTCTGTTGACATCCTTGGTTCGCTCTGTGGTCTAAATCTTGATGAAATTCCTTGGCCACGACTTTCTTCGCAATTTCTTCTTCTTCGTTACACCGAGCTTTCCTAATGGATCGTTCTAGATGAGTGATATATCAACCTAAAGTTTCAGCTGCGTGACTTGAACTTCTCATGATTCTTGTGTTCAAACAAAAGCATGATTTCAGAAGTAGAAAAGGAAGAGCAAAAATAAAAATAAAAAGTAAAAACTAACTAAACGCCTTAAACTATAGAATTAAACTATCGCCTCCCCGGCAATGGCGGCAAAAACTTTGATCGCAGTTTTCTGATATGTGTAAGTTTTAATATTTTAACCTCAATGTTTTACAAGCGTACAGGTCATTCGCATAGTACCTAAGGTGTCGATCCCACGAGGAGGGTTAATCTATTCCTAAAATCTAAGGCCAAAACTAATCGCAGAAATTCAAATTTAACTAAACTAAAACAATGACACAATTTAATCAATCAATTCAATCAAATAACTCAATTCAAGAATTAATCACGAAATATTAACAAATCAGCAAATTGCAACACACACATCAAGAATCAACCTAAGGAACTACCAATTGAGAGAAAGAGGAATTTTTTACCTATCTTTAACACTAATCTAATTAATTATGAAATGTCGGATTATTGGTTGTGGACTATCCTAGGGTTGATTACTTTTTCTCGAGTTATAACCAAAAGCCCTAAATTATAAACCCTAATCAAATTATGAAAAATTGCAATTTCTCAATTCACAAATTATCCAAACCCTAATTAGATATTAAGTTTTCCACTAGACTACCGGAAACCTATGTGAGATCTCTCTTCACACAATTACCGATTTGATTGATTTCTTGTTCTTATTAAATCACCTAGCTCTCGTTAGTTCAATTTAATTATTTTTCATTCGATTCACCCTCTCAGTCTATCACTAAATTATGCAAGTGTAGAAATCAATCACAATGAATCCAAATAACATAAACAATTAGATTTTTATTGAATCAAAGATAAAAACAACCTGAAGGTGAGTTTAGACATTCCTAAACATTCATAAAATCCTATCTCAACAGCTATCCCAATTATATACATAAATAAAATTGAAATACATTGGAAACCAGATCTGAACGGATGACGGAGGCAATAATGTCAAAAAACCTCCTATTCTGGGAAGTACTTCGTGTCGACTTCTTCTCCATGTCTCTCTTCCTTCGTATCTTTCTCAATCTCTTGTTGAACTCTCTCTAGGGGTTTCTTGATGGTGGTTGATGCAATAAGCTTTTCTTTTTTCCTCTTTTGTCCTGTTCTTTTTATACTTGATGTGTTTGTGAAAGCCCTAGGGTGTTTTTTTAGGGTCGAAAAGGTCCAAAAATCCTCAAATTTTGACTTTCTGTGTGTCTGTGCATCTGTCCAATGTAGGCCACGATTGTGGTCCAAATGTAAGCACTTTGTCACGATCGTGGCATGAAGACCACGATCGGGAGCCAAATCTGATGCTTCTGTCATGATTGTGGGCTATCTTCCTTGCTTCTGTCACGATCGTGGCAGGATGGGCCACGATCGTAGGTCGTCATTTCGGTCCAAGTCTTTCCGAAACTTCTCCGTTCTTCACTGTTGACCCTGAAACACTATCAAACATATCAAGGTACCTCAAAGACATAATAATTAAGCTCAAATGCTTGTATTAACCCATATAAACACTTAAACATAAATAATTCAAAAACTAACACAATTCTATCGAAAACACATAGTAAACAATCGTATAAACAGATAAATACATATTAAACTATACCATAAAACATGATGCATTTCACGTTTATCAGCATCTTAGTGAGAGACTCAAAGAACATGATAATTGCATTGAGCATACAACTAAAATGAGAACTTGGAATGAATTAAGAGTAAGATTGAGCAAAAATCAAACAGTTGATAAAGATTTGCAACAAGAAATTGTAAAGAAAAAAGAACGTTGGAGATAAGTTTTTATAAGAATAGTTTCTATTATGAAATATCTTGCTAAATATAATTTGGCTTTTTGAGGATCCAATGAGAAACTTTACCAAAATAGTAATGATAATTTTTTAAGATTGATTAAGATGATTGCTAGATTTGATGTAATAATGCAAAATCATGTTAGACGTATTCAAAATCATGATATTCATCATCATTATCATGGTCACAATATTCAAAATGAGTTGATTTCTCTATTGGCCCAAAATGTTAAAAGTTATATCATAGGAATCATTAAAGAGGTGAAATAATTTTCTATTATTCTTGATTGTATCCCAGATTTGAGTCATCAAGAACAAATGAGTTTGTTAATACGATGTGTGAATATGTCAAATAAAAAAATAAAAATAGAGGAGTATTTTTTAGAGTTCTTGAAATTAGATGACATATCTGGATTGGGACTTTTCAATGAATTATTGAATGCATTTAAGTCTATTGATCTTAATGTCTATAATGTGAGGGGCCAAGGTTATGATAATGGTTATAATATAAAAGAAAAACACCAAAGGGTTCAAAAACGATTACTTGAAATAAATCCGAGAGCATTATATATGCTATGTGCTTGTCATAATCTTAATCTTACTCTTAGTGATTTGACACATTCTTTTGTTAAAGTTGTTTCATTTTTTGCAACACATATAAGCTTTATTTTCAAGTTCTCCTAAAAGGTTAAAGATTTTACTTAATAATATTTTAGGCTTAACTATGAAATCATTGTCTAACACTCGTTGGGATAGTCGAATAAAAAGTGTTAAAACTATTAGATTTCAAGCTCCTCAAATAAGATTGACTTTGATGGAATTATCTAGATCTTGCGATGATGTCAAGTCAAAGAATGAAGTGAAAAGTTTGGTTAGTGTACTTGAGACTTTGGAGTTTTTACTTGGTATGGTTATTTGGTATGATATTTTATTCGCTATTAACATGTGAGTAAATGTTCACTCAAGGGTTATGTTTAACGATTTTGATGATAACTTTATAATATTTTAAAATTCAATTGGATTTATTTCCTTATATAGACAACGGTATAATTCTTAAAAAGAAATAAAATCATAGGATAATTACTTCTTTTCTTGCAAGAACCTTCTTTATGAACTTACCTAATCAGAAATGGTTCCATGACATGTAGAAGGTTTTTACTAATTCGAATAATCAGCTCCAGAAGCCTTGATAGAATGTTCATCTTAATGTTTGAATATCAAAGATTTCAGCAAAAATGATATCATAGATTAAGCAACGACTAGTTAAGGAAAATGTCTACTTAAGGAAGAGCTACTACATTTGAAAGACACAAGAATTCCAAAATACCTTCGCAGCACCAATATTCTTTAAAGTTGTATCAAACTCATTGTGCTTTAGAAAGTAAAATTACTCATTGAGAGAGAATGTTAAATCCTTTATATATTTCTTATTGAGAGCTTGTAGAGTTGTGTTAAACACTACGAGTGTGGAAGATTAAATAACTTAGAAAAATATGTACTTGTGAACTTGGAGAGGCTTGTGAAAATTTATTATTTGGATTTTATAGTGAAATACTTAAGTTAAATACTTGGGGACTGGACGTAGGCTTCGTTATAAGCTGAACTAGTATAAATCGACTGTGTCACTCTCTTTCTCTTAACTTTTAAATTTTCGCATTATAGTGTTTATGTTTTTAACTTGCAAGAGGCTCCTTCAGTTTTACAATAGGCTCCTTCTGTTTTATATCGCAAGAGGATCCTTTCATTTTTGAAACAATTAATAGGCTCCTATAGATTAACAGGCTCCTTTCATTTTTGAGCGTTAACAGACTCCTATTGATTAATAGGTTCCTTTCTTTTTTAGTGGTAGCAGGTTCCTATCAATTGACAAGCTTCTTTCTTTTTAAGAAACCTTGAATGACAATCTGTCTCAAAGCCTCCTTCTTTCAATGAAAACAACTACTCCTATTGGAAAGAGAGAATAATTAGTTATCTTCAATTTGTAGATATTGAAATCTGGCAAGCTATCAAAGTTGGAGCCACATCTCCTGTTACTGAAACTATGGACTGATGTTGATAGAAGAAACACATAACTAAATGTCAAAGCAAGACATTATCTCATCTGTGCACTATCTCCGGAAGAGTACGAAAAGATATCTTATTGTTCTACAATAAAGGAAATGTGGGACAAACTATAAGTCACCTTTGAAGGAACCAACGAGGTAAAGAAACATAGAATAAGTCTTTTAGTGCATCAATACAAAACTATTTGCATGAAACAGGGAGAAATAATAGACGAATTCTTTGGATGTTTCAACAACGTCATCACTGCCTTGAAGAACTTGGGTAAGATATATCCCAATGAAGAGCTTGTGACAAAGATTCTAAGATCACTACCAAAGGAATGGAGGCCTAAGGTGACATCTTTAAAGACTACAAAGGATCTCGACACTATCTCACTCGACTGGTTAAGAGGAAACTTAATGATCTATGAAGCCAAACTTTAGGCGAGATAAAGGATCCTCACACAAAAGAGGAATGACACTAAAAGCAGCAGATGAATCAAACCGAGATGGAAAGTGACACTGAATTACAAATAGATGGAGATGACGAATTCAATTTCATGGTTAGAAAATATGCCCGCTTTTACAAAAAGAAGCTTATGAAGAAAAGAGAAGGAAACAAGAAAAGAGGGAACAACAGGTTCCTATCAAAAGGGAGCAGTAGAAATAACAATACATAAAACAATCAAATCATATGTTACCACTACAAAAAGACTAGACATAGAAGACCATAATGTCCCCTTATTTAAAAGGACAAAAAAGAGAATAGAAAACAAAAAACCTAGGAAGCAAGCGATGACTACAGCCTAGTCAGATGAAGATTTTGAAAACTTCAAAGAAGAAGAGCCTGAAGAAGTCAGCAATGTTTGTGTTATGGTTGAATCAGGAGATGACGAGATATGCTTCAAAACGGAGACAAGAGAAAATCAATGGATAGTTGATAGTGGTTGTTTGAGACACATAATAGGTGAAATATCACATTTCAACTACATTGAAAGAAAAGACGAGGATAATGTTATGTTTGCTGACAAAAATAAAGCAAAGATCACCAGAATTAGTAAAATTGGTAATTCTGATTCTATCTCTATTGATAATGTCATTTATGTTGATGGTTTGAAACATAACCTGTTGAGTGTAAGTCAGTTGTGTGACAAAGGTTATAGAGTTATTTTTTATGCATCTCAATATGAAATAGTCAATAATCATAATGATATTATTGTATTTGTTGGCCCTAGAACTCAGAATATATATTGTGCTCAACTGGAAGATATATCTTCACAAAGTATTAAGTGTTTTGTTTCTCTAGAAAATGATTCGTTTATCTGGCACAGAAGATTTGGACATGATAGCATGAGCATTATATCAAAATTGTCCAAAAATGAGTTAGTAAGAGCACTACCGACCTTGGAGTTTGAAAGCAATCAGGCTTGTGAAGCTTGTTTAAAAGGTAAACAAGTTAGAAGCAGCTTTCCTCCAAAAAATATTGTGTCAACTAACCAACCACTTGAATTTGTACACATGGACTTATTTGGTCCTACCAGAACTCAAAGCTTTGGTGGTAAACAATACGACTTTGTTATAGTAGATGATTATTCTAGATATACATAGGTTATTTTCTATCAAATAAGGATGATACTTTCAAAGTCTTTGAGAAGTTTTACAAAAAAAAATCTAATTGAAAAAGGATATTGCATTACATCTATTTGGAGCAATTATAGAGGAGAATTCGATAACAGAAAATTCAAATATTTCAGTAATGAAAATGGGATATCTCACAATTTTTCATGCCCAAGAACTCCTCAACAGAATGGAGTTATTGAGAGAAAGAACAGGACTCTCGTTGATATGGCCATAACAATACTATACAAAAGTGGTCTACCTCATGGTTACTGGGCAGAAGCCGTGACAATTGCCTGTTACATACTTAACAGGTGCCTTATAAGACCTATTCTAAAAAGAAAGGAAGAAAATTGAATTTCGCTTACTTTCGAGCATTTGGTTGCAAGTGCTTCGTTTTAAATAATGGAGAAGACAATCTTGAAAATTTTAAGGTGTGATCAGATGAAGCAATTTTTATGGGCTACAATACCGCTAGTAAAAGATTTAGAGTTTATAACAAAAGAACAAAGAAGATAGAAGAATCAATACACATAGTATTTGATAAAGCACTACCCTCGGCAACAGCAGTTGATTCAGATGATGAAGAGCATCCCTTGGCTCTTAAAAATACATCGCAGAGTCAAGAAAAACCTATAGTACCTTTGGAATTACAAGATCAAGAAGGTCCTTCTAAAGCCAGGATAGAACAGGCTCCTTCTTCTCAGCAGGAGTCTATACAACGAAGAACACCAAAAGAATGGAGAGATCTCGATACACATCAGTACATTCTAGGAGACCCTTTGAAAGTATAAGAACCAAATCATCCTTCAATAACAACCTTGTTTCCCTCATCTCACAATTAGAACCAAAGACCGTTGAAGAGGCTCTTACTGATTAAAATTGGGCTTCAACCATGAAAGACAAACTGAATCAGTTTAACAAAAACAAAGTTTGGAATCTAGTACCTCATCTATAAAACAAGTCAGCCATTAGAACTTGTTGAGTTTTTCGAAACAAACTTGAAAAAAATCGTAAGGTAGTAAGAAACAAAGCTAGAATTATAGCTCAAGGTTATATAATCAATAGGAAGGTATTTATTTTGATGAAACTTATGCACCTATTACAAAACTAGAATCGATTAGAATTTTACTTGCCTTTGCATTTTATAACAACTTCAAATTGTTCCAAATGGTTGTCAAAAGTGCCTTCTTAAATCGATATATTAATGAAGATGTGTTTGTTAAGCAATCTCCAGGCTTTGAAGATGAAGACCACCCTAATTACGTGATGAAGTTGACTAAAGCCCTGTATGTTCTAAAACAGGCTCCTCAAGCATGGCATCAGAGGTTAAGTAATTTTCTACTTGAGAATAACTTCAAAAGAAAAAAACATTAATGCAGGGGGAGTTTGAAATGAGCATAATGGGAGAACTATCTTTCTTTCTCGGATTACAAATCAGACAAACGAAAAAAGGGATCTTCATTAGCCAAGATAAATGTACAAAGGAACTCATCAAGAAGTATCATTTTGAGAATGTCAAACCTATGGGTACTCCTATGTATACTGGAACTAAACTTGATAAGAATGAAGAAGGCAAGGCTACAGATGAAACAAAGTATAGAGGAATGATCAGGTCACTATTATATCTTACAAGCTCAAGACCAGATATTATGCTTAGGGTGTGCCTTTGCACATTGTTGGACCCCGATCTTTAAGTAGAAATTTAGAAATATTAAATGAAATTTAATGAGTGTTTTTGTATATGTATTGTGTTATAGATGAATTTGTGCTTTAAGAAAATTAATAAGAAAAGAATTGATTA
>JAOQMQ010000195.1:26136564-26151499 GCA_027563845.1 Erythroxylum subrotundum | reverse complement strand
GTTTGTATTTTAGTCATAGGTGAGAAATTGGTAAATGAAATAATAGGACTTTGAGTAAATTGATGAGTTTAAGAGATTTGTATGAAAGGATAAGAAGATTTTTACGAAATAAGTTTTGATGGAGGATAATTTTCCAAAGGGAAATTGTATGGATTTGTTTTGATTTGAATAAAAGTGAATAAAGATGATTAGAATGAAAAAGAAAAAAAAAAGAAAAAAATTATACCGGATTTTTTTCGGGTCGCTTTAGTCTTAGGGTTTCCAACGCGACATGGTTCTAAGGATTTTCGCTTCCCGGATGTCGGAAATTCGTTTCGTTTTGATTTGAATTCGATTCGCTTTCCGTTCTGTCGTTTTCGCTTATGTTTCCGATTTCCTTCCGCTTGGTTGCTTTGATTCCGCGCAAATTCGTTTTCCTTCGTTATCATTCTTTGCTTGTGATTTGTTTCGCCTTTCGCCGTTTTGTTTTGTTATTTCCGTTTTTTGGTTGGGGTCCTGTCTCGAGATCGGGTCCTAACATGCTTTCAATCAGATCTAAAAGAAATCCACCTTCAAGCAAACAAAAGGATCTTTAGATATCTTCGTGGATGTGTGAATTTTGAATTATGGTATCCAAAAACTGACTCATTTAACATAGTTGGCTATTGTGATGTAGATTATGCAGGTTATAAAGTCAATCAAAAAAGCAAAAGTGGTCACTGTCAATTTCTTGGAGGATGTCTAGTTTCTTGGTCTTACAATAAAAAAAATTATACAATGCTTTCAATAATTGAAGCGACATACATAGCAGCTGCTAGCTGTTTTACTAAAATCTTATGGATGAAGCAACAACTCCAGGATTTCTCTCTGAACTTTAATCATATTCTTATATTATGTGATAATACTAGTGCAATAAATCTTTCTAAAAATATTGTGTCTCATTCTAAGACTAAGCATATAGAAATCAAGCATCATTTTCTTATAGATCATGTTTTATATGGAACCATTGATCTTTAGCATATTAATACTGAAAATCAAGTAGCTGATATCTTTACTAAGCCATTGTCTAAAGATAGATTTTGTGTGTTAAGGAAACAACTTGGCATGTGCAGACTCATTGATATTAACTATGTATAAAGATTATATTCTACTTCTCTTTACAGATATTAGGAGGCTCCTTCTAATCATGACTGTAAGTAAATACATATAATTTGAATCTTTTTAATAACTTTATCGCTATTTCTTGCTTGGTTTGTCCTTGCATACTTATGATATTATTTGATGCCTTAGTTACTCTTTCCCTCTAATTTTTAATAATGACAAAAGGGGAGAATAGTTAATGATATACTTTACATCTTACTTTGCATTTTTGATATATTTTCACTATTGCCTTGATGATATATTTTTATTGATGATATATTCTGGTAACTGCTACTGAAATGTTGTTGAACTTGTGAAGTTTAAATCTGGGATATACAAACAATATGCTCCTTCCTTTAGAACTTAGGCTCCTTTTAATTATAACAGTGAGCAGTGCCGGCCCTGGGCAGGGGCCAGCGGGGCACCCGCCCAGGGCCCACTATGAGAGGGGGCCCCAGGGCCTCCTCTCTAAACTAAGCTGATGACTTTTTGTTTTATGTTTTTACACATTCCCAAGTTAGTTAAAGCGATATGACTTTAATTTTAATAGCACTGTAACATTAATCTCATTTATGAGAGGGGCCCCACTTCAAAGGCCTTCTCTCTAAACTCTAAGAAGTGACTCAGCTATTGACTCTAACTTAATGACTCTATAACACTATAATGTCTTTAATGACCTTAACGTTAAAACCTAACGTTATAACATTTCTTTTTTTGAAGTCTTGGTAAGTATGTAGCCTTGATGTTTATAAATAGCCTTAAAATATTTAAGTATACTTTTATCTTTTAATTTCTTTATTTTCATCAATATATGTATTTAAAGTATACCAACTCAAAAATTAGCAGTAAAAAATTTTACGATTCTGTCTTTTGTGTTCTGAGTATAATTTAAAAATAAAGTTTCTGATTTTTTAAATATATTTTTACTCTTTATTTTTTATTTTTAATATTAGATATTAAATTTTGCTATTTATTTTTTCTGTATCACAAATATAATACCATTTATATATCTTTGCGATATATTGTGAAGCTGTTGGAGTTTGGTTGTGCCTGCATACTTCTTCCAGTTCCATACAGGTGCTTTTGTTCATTTTCTAATCCAACTGTGTTATAATTAGTTTATATTATGTTGCCTAAAAAGTATTTATCTGGAAGTAAAAAAAGAAAAAAAGAAAACAAGTAGCACAGTTGATCTTGATAATATTATTAATGATTTTGCATCTAGAAATGCACGGAGAAATTGTTTTTCATAAATCATGATCCTCTGTGTATTTGTTAGTGTTATGATCATTTAATATTTAGTTGGTTATGTAAACTTATAAATTGAGTCATTTATATTTCATACAAATATGTAAACTTAAGTATATTGTCGATTTATTGGGGCCTTTTTTTAAATTTCGCCCAGGGCCTATAAAACTACAGGAACGGCCCTGACTGTGAGTAAGAACATATAAAGTTTACAGGTAACTTTCGAAATCCTTTATTATTATTTAAATTTTGAAAATATATCTATTATTATTTGTCATCATCAAAAAGGGGGAGATTGTTAGCTCAAAGGTTATGTTAACAATTTTGATGATAACTTTATAATATTTCAAAATTCAAATTGAATTTGTTTCCTTATATAGGCAACGGTATAATTCTTATAAGGAAATAAAATCATAGGATAATTGCTTCTTTTCTTGCAGGAACCTTCTTTATGAACTTACCTAATAAAAAATGGTTCCATGACATCCGAAAGGTTTTTACTAATTCGAATAATCAGCTCCGGAAGCCTTGACAGAACGTTCATCTTAACGTTTGAATATTGAAGATTTCAGCAGAAATGATTTGTAGATTAAGCAACAGCTAGTTAAGGAAAATGTTTACTTAAAGAAGAGCCGCTGCATTTGAAAGACACGATACTTGCAAAATACCTTAGAAGCATCAATATTCTTGAAAGTTATACCAAACTCATTGTGCATTAGAAATTGAAATCACTCTATTAAGAGAGACTGTTAAATCCTTTACATATTTCTTGTTGAAAGCTTGTAGAGTTGTGTTAAACACTATGAGTGTGGAAGGTTGAAGAAACTTGAAAAATATGTACTTGTGAGCTTGGAGAGGCTCGTGAAAATTGACCACTTAGATTTTATAGGGAAATACTCAAGTTGAATACTTGAGGACTAGATGTAGGCTTCGTTTTAAGTCGAATCATTATAAATCGACTGTATCACTCTCTTTCTCTTAACTTTTAAATTTCTGCGTTATAGTGTTTTTGTTTTTTAACTTGCAAGAGGCTCCTTTAGTTTTACAATAGGCTCCTTCTATTTTATATCGCAAGAGGTTCCTTTCATTTTCGAAACAATTAATAGGCTCCTATCGATTAACATGCTCCTTTTGTTTGAGCGTTAACAAGCTCTTATCGATTAATAGGTTCCTTTCTTTCTGAGTGTTAGCAGGCTCCTATCAATTAACAGACTTTTTTCTTTTTTAGGGACAACAGACTCCTTTCAATTAACAGGATCCTTTTTGTTTTCAACGTTAACAGGATATATTCGAAAGTTGATAAGACCATTCTATTTATAAACTTATTTTGATTAGAAGGATATTATCATTTTTAAAGTACCTTGCAAATTTGTTTTACACACAATTCACCCCTCTCTTGAGCATGTTTGCTTTGTTAGTAAAAAGTTGCAGTCTAAATCTATGTGCATTGACGCTACCATAAAGCAATTAGAAGGTGTGATGGTATTTTTTGAGAAATATAGAGATGAAGGGTTTGGCTCTTGTATGAATATTGCCAAAAGTCTTGCACATGAGATGAATGTAGAGCTTACATTTCCAACTAGACGTTGTATTATTAGGAAAAGACACTTTGATGAAATTGATCACGATGGAGAAATACAATCAGTTGAGGATTCTTTCAGAGTTAATTACTTTCTAGTTATTGTGGATATGGCAATTACTTCGTTAAAGAATATATTTGAATAATTAATGACATTTGAAAATATTTTTGTATTCTTATTTGATTGAAAGAAGTTGAGGTCGTTGGATGATAACTAATTAAGATAATGTTGCACTAATTTTACAACAACTTTTTCTCATGATAATGTGTTGGATGTGGATTTAGATGATCTATTTTATGAATTAAAAGTATTGCAAATGACTTTGCCAAATGAGTTAATGTCATCAATTGAAATTTTAGAATTTGTTAATGCTGCAGATTATTATTTAAATGTTTCAATTGTTTATCTAATTTTATTAGCTATACCTATGACTGTAGCATCAGCTGAGGTATGTTTTCAAAGGTAAAATTATTGAAAATCTACTTAAGGTCATCAATGTCATAAGAAAGATTAAATGATTTAGCTATTTTATGTATCGAGAAGGATATGCTGAATAATATTGATCCTGATAATATTATTAATGATTTTGCATCTAGAAATACACGAAGAAATTTTTTCATAAATCATGATCATCTGTGTTTGTTAGTACAATTTTCTTATTGTTTTGCAATCTAATATTGTTGATTGATTACTGCTATTTTTATTTTGTTGTTACTGTTACTATTTTTAGTGATTTTATTATTACTAAAAATTATAAGATATTATTAGTTGATGTTATGATCATTTAATATTTTATTATGTGGACTTATAAACTAAGTCACTTATGTATGGATATTAAATTTTAATAAATAAAAATATTCTTTTAAAGTTTACATATTTATATATTGCCGATTTATTATGACTTTTTTTTTACTTTGCTTAGGGCCTATAAATCGTTAGGAACGACCCTGAAGAGAAGGCAAAGAACTTTAAAGAGAGAGTAGAGCTACATAAATAATTCATTTTCATTTCTGCCTACGAAATGGTTACAAGTATTGTTATATTATCCACTCATGTTAGTATAACTGTATAATGGCTATATTATTTTTATACGAAATAGTAGTATGGAAACTTATTTAGACATGAAAAATAGGAAAAGTAGTCTTCGAACTGTTACAAATATGGGCTACCTGGCCCATCGGAGATTAAAAAGAGAAAAGGCAAGACAAAGAGAACGTCTAACTCCACGTCATCTAAAGTTATCGGCTCGAAACCTGGCGTTACCAAGGAAGTTGTTTCTATGTCTGCCGCTTTAGACGTTGTCCTTACTGATGATAATTTAGGTGAGCAACTTCTAGGAAGACCACCGGATGATTCCATGATAGTGGATGCTCCCAGTTTGGAAGCAAATACTGGCCCTCAAGCTCACAATGACTTGTCTTTAGACGAGGATATTGAGGAATTTATGCCTTGTGAGAATGAGGATGTGGATCCTTATTTGCGGGATTAATGAGGTATTCTTTCTACCTTCACCTTTTTTGAATGACTATTTTATCTTGGAATTGTCAAGGGGCGGCTAAGCCCCAATTTGTGAGAACTCTAAAGTGTTTCACCAGGAAACATAATCTTCATGTTGTTATTATTCTTGAGCCGAGAATCAGTGGCCTTAAAGCTGATAGATGTATTAGTAGAATTGGTCTCCCTTTTTCTCATCGGGTTGAAGCAACGGGCTTTTCTGGGGGTATCTGGATTCTTTGGGATGATTTCTATGATATTGAGGTGGTGCTCAGTAATCCACAATTTGTTCTCCTCTCGGTCTCTCAGAATAATAAGTTTCTATTTTTTTTTGTCTGCTGTTTATGGGCATCCTAATCCATCTTGTCGTGCTAAGTTATGGGAGTCTCTTCTTCAACTCAATACTGCTATTTCCTTTCCTTGGGTTCTGATTGGTGATTTTAACGCCATTCTTTATTCTCATGAGAAGAAAGGGGGGTCTCCGAATCGAACTGGGGTTTGCAGGCAGTTCTCTAATTGGTTTCAAGACGCTAATATGATTGATTTGGGATACAAAGGTTCGGATTTCACTTGGCGCAGAGGTTTTATTTGGGAGAGACTGGATAGAGGGATTTGTAACGCTCACTGGAGGTTGGCTTTTCCGGAAGCTACTGTGACCCACCTCCCCCGTATCCACTTTGATCATTGTCCTTTACTTTTGCAGACTTGCAGTTTTTCTTCTTCTTTGGCAAACAGGCCTTTCCGATTTGTTGCAGCGTTGTTAACTCATGATGATTTTAGTGAATTTATGAAGAATAATTGGGAGTCCCATTCTCATCTGTCATCTTCTCTCTCAAAATTAACAGATAATCTGAAGGTCTGGAATTCGGAAGTGTTTGGGAATATTTTCAGACTTAAAAACCAGTTGTTAAATCGGATTGCTCATGTGGAACATAAGCTGGATACACGCCCATCGACTGTTCTGACGAATACTTATATTCAGCTCAAGGCTGATCTGGACATCATTCTTCACAGGGAGGAGCTCCTTTGGATGCAGAAATCTCGTAGTGATTTGATTAAATGGGGAGATCGCAACACTACATTCTTTCACTTGAAAACTGTTAAAAGACGGAAGCGGAATCGGATTGAACTTCTTAAGGATGAGGAGGGCAACTGGGTGAGTGATCAGGAGACTCTTCAGAACATTGCTTTGCAGTTCTTTAGTAGGTTGTACAGAGATGATACAGCACTCCCCCCATCTTATCCTATCAGAGGAAGTTTTCCTATTTGTGACCATAATACAGTGGCTTCTCTTAACCAACCTATTGGTGATGAGGATATTAGACGAGCCCTTTTCGATATGAAGCCTTGGAAAGCACCAGGTATTGATGGGTATCAGGCGGCTTTTTATCAGTCCCAATGGCATATTGTAGGTAAGGATGTGTGCAATGAAATCAAAAACATTTTTGCCGAAGGAGATTTTGATTCTACTATTAATAAGACCTTGTTATTTCTTATTCCTAAAGTGGAGGTTCCCAAGCAAATTGATCAGTTCAGGCCAATTGCTCTCTGCACAGTCATGTATAAATTAATCACGAAAACCATTGCTCATAAAATCAAGATGATCATGCCTCAGGTAATTGGGCCAGCTCAAACTAGCTTCGTTCTAGGAAGACACATTACTGATAATATTGTGGTTGCTCAGGAAGTCATTCACTCTATGCGAACCATGAGTTCGAAAAAGGGTTGTATGGAAATAAAGTTGATATTGAAAAGGCGTATGATAGACTTCGATGGGACTTTTTACTTGATACCCTTCATGAGGTAGGAATTCCTCAGGCCCTTATCAATATTATCATGAAGTGTGTTTCTGGCAGCTCTTTGCAACTTTTATGGAATGGTAGCATCACAGACCCTATCCTGCCGACTCGAGGTCTACGACAAGGATGTCCCCTATCTCCTTACCTCTTTGTGTTATGCATGGAAAGACTAGCTCATGGCATTTGTAAATCTATTGATGAAGGGTATTGGAAACCTATCCAGCTTAACCGAGATGGTCCCTTGCTTACTCATCTTTTCTTTGCGAATGACCTTATCCTTTTTGCTAAAGCTGATAATACTCAGGTTGATATTGTTAAAGGGGTCCTCCAAGACTTATGTGCTTGTTCGGGTCAACGCGTCAACTCTCAAAAGACTCGGGTTTTTTTTTTCCAAAAATGTTCCTGCATCTATAAGAAGATCTTTAAGGGCTACTCTGGAGTTTCAGGAAACTAATGACTTGGGGAAATACCTAGGAGTTCCTCTCCTCCATTCTCGGGTCACTAAGAAGAGCTATGGGTACATCCTTGATAAAATGAAGGCAAAAATTTTGAGCTGGAATTCTAGTCGTCTTTCCCTTGCAGGTCGTGTTACTTTGGCGAATTCATCTTTGGTTTCAATGCCATCATTTGCCATGCAAACTGCTAAGATCCCTGTTACTATTTGTGATGAGATGGAAAAAATCAGCAGAAGTTTCGTCTGGTCCAAGGGAGATGACAAAAGGAGTCTGTCTCTAGTTGCTTGGGATAAAGTGCAGCATTCTAAAGGAACTGGAGGTTTGGGTTTGAGGAATCTTCGTTTAGTCAACAAAGCCTATGCTATGAAAGTTGGATGGCACATGTTGACAGACTCTAATAGTCTATGGACTAAGGTGCTCCGTTCCAAATACAAATTCAACACTGATGCCCCAAATAATATTGTTGCCCCTGCTTTTTGTACTCCCCTATGGCAATTGGTGACTGCGAATTGGGATGCTGTGATCTCTAACGCTTTTTGGGCCTTAGGTGATGGGAACACGGTCAAATTTTGGAAACATAGATGGCTGCCGGGTGTCCCAGAGCCTTTGTTACATGCAGCTAGTGGACCTATTCCGGTTAATATGAATGATAAGTCGGTCTCTTTTTTTGTTACTGATGATGGACATTGGAACTGGGAGTCCTTCTCTCAATTGCTCCCCACTTCCATTTGCTCCTTTATTGCTGCTACTCTTGTACCCTCCGATACTTGTGGTAAGGACTTTATCTTTTGGGGTCTGTCTTCTTCAGGAGTTTTTACTTTGAGATCTGCGTATGATTTTCTTTCTGAAAATTATATTCCCTCTCATAACTTTCCTTGGCACCTGATTTGGAAATGGCAAGGCCCTCAAAAAATCAGAATGTTTCTTTGGCTAGCCCTAAACAATGGAGTATTAACCAACGAGGAAAGAACCCGACGACATTTAAGTGACTTTGGGAATTGTGATATTTGCAATGCCGGGCCTGAAACCCTTCTACACATTCTCAGGGATTGTCATGTTGCTATTCAATTGTGGCATCTTTTTACTGATTTCACTAATTTGAGCTCCTTCTGGAATGTTAATATAGAAGATTGGTTGTTATTGAACATGAAAAGCTCTCATCTGTCTCATGATCAAATTAGTTGGCCTACTATTTTCGGTTTAGGATGCTGGAACCTTTGGAAACGAAGGAATGACAGAGTGTTCAATTCTGGTGTTTCTTCCATCTTTAATACGTTGCAGATTACTATTTCTGAAGCTAAATTGATTCAGGATACTTTCAACAAGCTGCCTTCGGAGAAAAATAGTCCGTCGCTTTCAAGATTAATTTTTTGGAAATGTCCACATCCCCCTTTTATGAAGCTCAACACTGATGCTTCTTTGGCTGCTTCCACGGGGACTGCTGCAGGTGGAGGCTTGATTCGGGATCATACTGGTCGTTGGAAAAATGGGTTTGTTTTCAAGGCAGGTCGTTGTTCAATACTTCATGCTGAGTTGTGGGCTCTCTTTTATGGTATTCAACTCACTCATACTCTTGGCTATTTGGATGTGCTTGTTAAATGTGATAATGAGATTGCTGTCAAGATGTTAACTGGTGAAGTTCAGTCAAATTCAGGTTGTGTGCATCTCGTTGCCAGAATTCTAGACTTGCTGCGGAGGTTCCATAATGTGAAACTCACTCACATTTATAGAGAAGGGAATTTTGCTGCTGACTCCCTTTCTCATCTTGCCTTTGATTTTCCTCCCGGATTTCATGTTTTGAGGCAAGTCCCCCCTAGTGTTGGTAGATGGCTTGAACATGATTTAGTAGGGGTCTCTTATGTTAGGTAGTCTTATGTCCTTGTGAGCTATGCTCTTTTTCTTACCAAAAAAAAAAACTTAAAAGCATCGTGTTCATGTCATCAAGTGAATCCATGGATGATCGTCTTCTCAGTCAATAGTGAACTGTTTCACGACTTAGAGAAAACCGAAATTTTCCTTCTTTTTGCTGATTAGAACAGTATTTATAAAGACAACGAAAGTGTCGCTCATCCACCCTAGGAATAATTTATGTTATATAAAACCAATTCGGTCATTATAAATCATAATAATTATAAAGACCACTTAAATAATAATTATGTAGTTATACCCAACTTATAATTAATAATTTGTTTTCATAATTATCATATACACTTCTAATTGCTTCATGATCACAAACACTTGCACTTGCACGTAAGAAAAGTTGAAACTAATAAAAATAAATTATTTCATATATGTATGTTGTGTATTATAATAAAGAAGATATACCTATTTGTACCAAAAAAAATATTAGACTAATTAAGAAGAAACTTAAATAAGAATCTAATTAGGAAAGAACCTAACTAATGCCTAAATATATTTATATCGATTGCAACATATATTATCATTATCATCTCATCTTAAACATAAGGTAGTAGAGAATTGAGCATTTTGAGTTTAAAAACAAAATCGCAAAATCAAGGAGCAGAATGAGCTTTGGTAAATAGAATAGCAATCTAGTCCTAAGAGAAGATATAAACAAAATCAACCATATTATGATGAACATGGTAACGTAGAAAGTAGAAATTGATCTTAATGTAGTTTGTGCATTCATGAGATACATTATTATAAACAATCTGCGATGGAGACGAAATGCTCATACTCTTAAGTAACCAACAAAGCCATAGAAGCTTAGAAGTAGTATCAACAATCGATATTTAACTTCGGTTCTAGACCAAGAGATAATGATTTGCTTCTTACTGCTCCATGAGATAAGAAAATCACTAAGTAAGAAGCATTAGTCAATAGTAAACCAACGGTTTGTGAGATCACCAACTCAATCAACATCTGAATAACCTCATAGTTGAAGAGAAGATGAACTAGAGTAATGAAGATCATGAAACTAGGTGTCTTTGATGTAGTAAAGAATTCAAAAAACAGTTTCATAATAAGAAGTGCATGGAGTTTTAATAAATTGATTATCGAAGCAAACAACTTAAGCAAGTATGAGTAACAATAATATAAACAAGATTGCCATTAAGCTAACAATAGTTACGATACAAAGTAATGTTTGGAAGAGGAGAGCCATCTAAAGCAAAATGAAGAGCACTTACTTCAATAAGAGTATTGACAATTATATTATCAATAAGACCTGTACGAGAAATAAGAATAGTATTATAATTAGCCTAAGATTAATTATATCCCGTAGAATTATAACTTCAAAAACGTAAGAAATAGGACAAATGTTCATGGTCTTTCAGCATACGTGGGTCAAAAGGTGGCAACTTCAAGTAGCTTATCCGAGTGCGTGTGGACTGTGATGAAGGTTCAGTCATCGGCGTTAGAGTTGCCTTGGTCAGAGAAATCTTTCTCATGCATATCTGGTGCGTGGTAAAGATCATTGCAATTTGAAAAAAGAAGGATTAATTAGAATAAAATCAACCATAGAAAATATAAGAACCACCAAAGAATAATTAGAAAAAAAAAAAAACCCTTTACCTATAAATTGAATCCACCTTATAAAGGCTGATATATTTATACATAAAATATTAAACTAATTAAAAAATTAAATAAAGAAAAAACTAATTAGTTCTTAAATATATTTATGTTAATTACAATATAGAATATCATTATCCAAAAGAAGGAGAAAAAGAAAGAGACATTTTCAAGTGGAATAGGTGGCATATAGTTAGTAAAGCTTCACTTATATCCACAACAAATACGTAAGCTAAGTACTTATAATTAAATATAGAGTATATTGATATCAGCACTATGTTCTTGCCGTTTTCCCTTTCAATGATGCCAACCTAGACCACCTTAATTGAAATTAACCAAGTATATAACCGGACTGAATATCAAAATTTTACATACTTGAATTCCATACTTTGGTATTGAAAGTTAAAAAAAAAAAAACCTTCATACAATGGATGAATGCGTGCATAAAAATATATAATAACCATAATAAGTTGAAGAAATGAAGAATAAATCTCAAAAATGATTTTGCACATATTGTGTTTAACAACCCTTCATTAATTGCATGGTATAGAGTTAATAAGATTATGCTTGGGCACTCGTTTAGCTTCAGTGCAGATTTTCTTTACCTTATTATGACCTAGCTAGATTGTTAATTAATTGATCAAGTTTCAAAAGCACTTTTGGTTCTCCTCCCATTTTGGATCAGCAGCAACAATAGCATGAGATCGTATATCAATTTCTTTTAATTAATGGTAATCTGTTTTTTTTTTTTGTGTGTCGTAATCAAGAGTACAATCTGTTTGCAAGCAGCAGAAAATTGCTGCGCAAACAGAAAGAACGAAAAGTACAACATTTTCAGTTTGATAATCAGAAAGCCGTTTCTGCTATTCCCCATTGATTCTAGTTATTAAAATACTTATGTCTAGCTAATCCTTAATTATATAGCTAACTGGATACTTTCATGTGTACGTGCCATCTATCCATGGATCTCTTTTACAGTTTCTCCTGTGCCCTGATTTAGTAAAGAGCAACTAGCTATAAAACTTCCTAATTTGGATATGTCCACAGTGCCTGTTCAACAACTAATTTCACAGAGTTCATAAAAAAAAGTTCAAGCTCAAGAACCAAAACTTAGTGAAACATAACCAAAAAAACAAAAAGTTTAATGTGTTTCAGAAACCCTTCATCTCAAAAGATAGATATCTGAAGTTGACCCTTGACGCAGCAAACAACGAGTTCTTAGATTTCTGTCAAGAACGCTAACCATACATGATACAACTATATGATTCACTCAGGGCGCTTAAGTTAACTGAGAACAGCCTTCAAATCCCTTTTAATTAAATACATTATCCTCAAGTCAAATTGACCATGTTCTTGAGAATTATTGTGTCCATTTCATTATTGCCATCCAAATTAAAATAAAATTTACAAGGTAATATTGAAGTCAGTTACATTGCATACCAAAACCTATGATGCTGATTTCGAACATCCAACCGACGAGTTTATATGTACAATTATATCATGCAACGATTCCTCAATAAATGAGATCTAAGTAGTTTTACCCATTAAAGAGAATCCCTCACGCTATTAAATATACATGATCTATTATACTACACTAGGAAACCTGATACTGTCTACCATTGTCAGAATTCTCTATGCTTATCTTCCTCTTCTCCAATAATAAATCATAAACAAAAGATGCTAAGGCATGTTTCACGAGAGCATCAAATTATTTTGATGAAACATTACGATATATTTTTGTCCCGTTTTAGCATATGACAAACTACAGTACTTAGTGGCCGACAACTCCAAATTATTTATTCAAATTTTCCACTTGCAAGCTAGTAACTAGCTGTCAACTTCCCTTACTTTCTGAGTTCAGTTCCGCTACAATTCAAGTTCGGTTTGTTTTGGCTTAGCAATAATGTACCGAGCTCGACTAGTAAGTGGTGAACTGTCACCGAGTCTGAAACTGTTGGATGCTAGCTATTGTAGGGACTCTTTCCTTAACTTTTGTGGATGAGCGAGCTTAATTGACATGGAAATTTAACTTGGACCCCTAGTAAACAAAAAGTGAAGAGAGTGTGCCAGTGAAAGCAGAGCTGAAGTAGCGTAACCCGCGTACGGCGTACATGTATTTGGGCACCTGCTCGGCCTCTCCTATGAAACGATCAGCAGCTTAGGGTTTGCTTTACAAGACTTGCATGCAGAGACAAAGGCGTCATAATACATCAATCTTCTAATACTTTCGCCATTTCTTTTGAGGGCTTGAAGTTTCATGACGATACTGGAACTGCAACCACAAGGAAGCCAGAAACTTAACTAAGTCCATCTAAATGTAAACCTGAAGCATTATAAAAATAATATAACATTAAATAGTTTTGGTTTGAAGGCTTGAATAAGTAGTATATTTACAGATCTAGAAAAGGAAGGGATTGAAAAGAAACTTCGGATTGTTATAAAATGACTCGAGATCAAAAGAAATTACACAATGGATTTTTATCTATTAACCTTCCAGGATTTTGCGCCAGCAGAACCCTGTCGCTCCGTGTGCTTTCATGGTCCCAGGAAACGTTGCATTGGCGCCGTCTAGTGGAAAAGATCTGCCACAACGTCATGTGATTAGACCGATCTGGAGTGCAGGCCCCAGTTGCACCGTCGTGTGTCCGATGTCGCTCCATGGATCCTACTTACTGACTTACTCCGATTATTGTTCCCTTGCTCGTTTTCTGGTTTCGTACAATTATTATATTAGATAGTTCTAAAACGTTTGTCCCGATCATCTTGATTTTTGTTTTTACGTGATTATTTATTTTGGATCCACTACGTACATAATGTTGACATTCCCTCAAGATATTTTTCGTGCGTGTGTCTCAGCATTTCATTAGAGGTCTTTTTCTCCCCAAAAATTACAAAGTTTACTATCTATCGATTATTATGACTTAAAAAAGAAACCAGTATTGAGAGGAAATAATTTTCCCTCACATTACTATATGCTGAGAACCCAGCATAGATACACCACCATACAATTAATTTCTTACACAAAATAGGTCTCCTAATTATATATAATATCTCCTAAATATATACTTACAACATTTACAAGATATTTCTAATAATCCTCCTCAAGTTGAAATATAAAAATCACGAATGTGCAATTTGCGAAGAAGGTAAATAAATTGTTGACGTCCAAAGACCTTGTAGATATATTCGTAAGTTGATTGGAAGGATGAGCTTTGACTATATTACTTGCTTGGATTTGATCATGAGCATAACGACAGTCCACCTCTGTACGCTTAGCGTGCTTATAAAAAAATTGAATTAGCGACAATATGCAAAATTGTTTAACTATCACAATACAATCTCATATGTTGAGAATGAGAAACACCAAGTGACTTTAATAAAGACTTAATTCAAGTCAATTCACAACAACTAGTAGTCATAGAGCGTTATTTAGCCTCAATGGAAGAACACGAAACAATAGTGAAAATCCGAATGATGTAATAGTTTCACAAAATCTCTGATTTGATCGCAATCATTTCTAGTACAATTAAAAACAGAAAAATTAAACGCACAAATGTAAATTAACACCGAAGTTTGTTAACGTAGTTCGGCACATCTTACCTACTGATCCGACACCACTCAACTCTTGACATTATCCCTCATCCTCACAACCTATGAAAGTATTCCACACCTACTAGTATGACCGTCTCGTACTAACTTCAACAGAAGA
>JAOQMQ010000195.1:26107918-26129972 GCA_027563845.1 Erythroxylum subrotundum | reverse complement strand
AGATGCGTGCCATTTCGAATGGTGCATGTAGCACACGCTCGACCACCCGCAGACACGCACACCGCTTAAGGCACGTGTGTTACACACACATCATTGGGGCTACTTTCGCATATGCCAGAGGATTAACACGTCCTAGAAGTAACGTTTGCTTCTTCAAATGCAACCGATCAGTAGTCGGAAAAGGTGATTTTTTACAACTTTTCAGGAGTTATTTTGCCAAATCCCGGTGATATTTTTACCAAAAAATCACTAGAAAGTTAGTTTCAACTTGTTTTTCCACACAATGCTTGCTCAACATCAATTTAAACAACAAATATGCAATTTACATAAGCGAAAACATATTAATTTCTCTTATTTTCTTATGGAGAAATTTGAAAATCTCCATTCGAATTTATACAATCATGGAATCGCTGTAATATCATGCGTTAGATATAAAACGAACTTTAGTTACAGACTCGGGATCAACTATGAACTTATATTAACGAAGAAAACATTTAAAAAAATTGCTTGTCTTGCTATCGATTGCTAATGACAAACTGTTGAACGACTTGAACAAGCTCCTCAAAGTTTCGAACAATCTTTAATAAGAAAGTTGTTTGTCCCTATGATGTTAATGTCATTCTATGTCTTTCTTAATGTGTAAATCTCTTAATGAGTAAGAGAAACTGAACGTCCATGAACTTACTTAAACAAACTGTAGGAGACCTTAATAGCTATTTATAGTAACCTTATTGAGTCTTCTCATTACAGACCCAAATACATAATCGGCCACACTGATTATGGCTCATTTTCTTCACTGGATTTCAGTCCATTGAATCAGATTCTTTATTTAGCTTCTTTATTATCTTTAATTCGAATCAAATTTAATTTTATTAACCGTAAGTTTATTAAAATTTGTAATTAATAATTGTTTAAGAAAATCCCTAACACACAGAACCCTCTTGCAATGCATTTGTATACGACCCATTAGGAAGCCCTACGGGGATGACACAATATCGACCAAATCAACCAGCAAGTGCTTGCTACCTGTAATATGATGCGATGCATCAAAATCGAGTGTCCACTAGCCCAAGAATTTATCCTTTGAAGTGCCTTTATCTTGCAAAATTGTCATGGCCAAAA
Source organism: Erythroxylum subrotundum (assembly GCA_027563845.1). NCBI lineage: Eukaryota > Viridiplantae > Streptophyta > Magnoliopsida > Malpighiales > Erythroxylaceae > Erythroxylum > Erythroxylum subrotundum. Next base: position 26,128,850 of record JAOQMQ010000195.1, on the reverse strand, counting down.
TCGTTGCCCATTGATCACCAGTTAGCGTGGCAGCCAAGCTCGCCGTATCTTAAGCCGTTAATGAATTCGAGGCTCTAATCTAAATCGTGGCAGATGTGTTAATTGCCTGGGCTGTATTGGCTATTGTGACGCAGCCTTTGCCTCTTGTCGCATTGGTTCCGCGACCATGTTTTACTCTTGTCCCACGTCTAGCAGGCTACCATTCAGGGTAGCCTCTAATTTTGAAAAAAGCATTAATCTCATGACCAGGCTATTCACAATTCTTGCACACAACATGGGTAGACCATTAGGCAATGCTTTCGACCCTTGAATAATAAAGCTAATTGCCTCAATTCGAACGTTATGAGTACGAGTGTCTTTTTTCTTGAATAATCAAAGCAGATACACGATTTATGGGGGTAGTGGTTCTTGTGCAATTATATTAGAACGTATGGTACCATAAACATCGTCATCGGCACCCATCAAGAATTGATGTACTCTTTCGGCTTCAAGTAGTTTGTCCCATTCAGTAGCAAGACTAACAGTCTGTTTGGTTAGCATCTTCAAAATGCAGAGACGGGACGAGACAAAACAGGACAGGACGGAACATGAAAAGAATTGGAGACAGTGAGATGTTTGGTTGCGGTGGACAGAATATAGATAATTGTCTTCGTCCTGAATACAAAAATATGTTTGGTTGCCGGGGACAGAACAAAAAATAGTGTTAATGACGGAAATACCCCTGTAGTATAATAAGAATAGTAGATGTAATTTATTGATTATTTTATAATTGTTGCAATATTTATTTCCCAATTATGAATTACGTTATTATTAACTTGTAACTCTAATAAAATTTCAGTTGTGTGATTATTAGTATTATTATTATTATTATTACCTATTATTATTATTATTATTATTATTATTATTGGTATTATTACTATTATTATTATTATGAATATTATACTTTACCTTTCACTGCAGAGACGAAGCAGAGAAAAGAAGGAGAGAGTATTTTTCATACCTTTCACTGGGCAGACGAAGCAGAGAGGGACGAAGGAGGGCGAGGACATAGGTGCAAAAGTATTGTCTGTAATGAGAGGGTTATTTTTGTCATTTTCCTTTCTTGTCCTTCAGACAAAATTTTTTGTACCTCTGTTTTGAGAGGAACAAAAATTTCTGTCCTTGTCCTCTAAGGACGGAACAAAAATTTGTGAGGACGGCAAGCAAATACGTCAGAGGACAGAACTTTTGTGTCCTCGTCATCCGTCCTCACCCCCGAGGACGGTAACCAAACACTACGTAAAAGTGCACATAGGAGGTTTCACATAATTGGAAAGCTCTTCCCAGATCACTTTGATATACGTGTAAAATAAGCCACTACGCTTTGCCCATCTTACTTACACCTTGCCAGGTCCGATCGCAGTTGCTGAACATGTGGTAATATGGTGATAAAGAATTAAATCCCTTACCATCACCATTCTTATTTTCTTTGTTGCCGGTCATAGAAAAAGCTTCGTCACTGTTCTTGAACTTCCCCTCACTTAGTTTTAGAGAATTAGAAGAAACGTATATTGAGAGGAAATAATTTTCCCATCAATTATTGTGGCTGAGAACCCACAATAATTTGTTACAATTACACTATTATCCTAAATAACAGTATTTCGTAAAGAGAAAGGGTAATAACTAATAACTAATAACAAAATCGAAGATAGTTCAAACTTTAGAAGGCCATATTCTATCTCTTAGAAATATGTTAGTCAACTTGTATAGAATATCTGGGACCCAAAAATATGTGATTTACAACAACTTTAAGATATGCTTTATGCGAATATATAGAGCTATACATTACCAGCAAGTTCTTTTGAAATCTTGCTGTTGCACTTAATACCCCAAGTTCTGATGATTAATTTAGTTTCAAAGATTTGGCATACAAGAACGTGAAAGTCGATATGCTCCAGCTGCATGTCAAAACCGTGTGGACAACAATTTTTCATTTTAGCTAGCTACCCTTCCTATCTCTAGCCATTCTCATTTTCTTGACACAACTTTTTGATTGACTTGAAAGGATCCTACATGACTGATTAAGTTCAGTGTTGGACCAAGAACCTGTGGAAACAAAACTTTATTTATATCCTAATTCTAAGTGTTAAATATATATACATATATGTATAGTATATCCCAAATTCAGATTCAATTCAGTAAAACTATTCATATATACCTAGTTTATTATGACATGAAGTAAAACGTTGATGACAAGCTCCACATGCCTATTTTCTAATAATTGCTTCCCTTTTGGCTTCCCTGTTTTAAACAGTTATAGAAGTGGGAATTTAATAACGACAGCCAAAATTTTCTTTTGCCGGTTCGTTGGAGTAGGTAAAATAAGAGAACTAAATAACTTTTGTCAAAGACACAGTTTGAAGACAATGACAAGTAACTTAACCTACAGCCGAGGTGGTCCCCGCTTTCATGTAACTTAGGTAGCTACACTTTTGATCACTTCAATTACGAGTGGTCGGTGAAGTGGAGTTTCAAAATGCCAGCCTTTTACCTGCTCTTTTGCCTTAAAGAGGATCCTTCCTGAAAAAACCAAAAATGCCAGCCTTTTACCTGCTCTTTTGCCTTAAAAAGGATCCTTCCACAAAATGATGTAACCATTATTTCTCAAACTATTGCTTAGTAGGTCTTTGATTTGAAGTTTAAAGTTAACCTATAGTAAAGGCTAAGGGTTGGTTCTCTAAAGATGTAGTGAAATTTATTAAGAAATTAATAGAAATGACTCGTATATTTTCTCAAATGTGGTTTATGACAAATATGGTGAAAGCTTTACCAAGATTTATTATTTGATATTACTCACAATATATAAATATTATTTATAAAATATTTAAACAAACATAAATAATTTGTTGTATAATAGTAAATATTAGAATGTGTAATAATTATAAAAAGTTAAAATTTGTAGTTCTAGTTAATTTGATTCATCTATAAATACTTGCTAGTTTTTTCATTCATTAAAAAATAAATTCAAACATCTAAAAGTAAAGTTTGTAAAAATACTAATTTTATAAGTTTTAGGTTACAAATTAGAGTAAGTGTTTATATTGTAAATCCTCTTTCTACTCTTAATAATATTTTGTGATTCTATTTCTTTCAATCTTATTTGAATTGTGATCATACTCTATTCGTCTAATCAATCTAAAAAATAATATTATAACCTAAGTAAGGTGTATATATCTACTTATCATATGATATATAGTTACTATATAAGTGGATCATCTATATTAAAAAATAAGGTAGATATTATTCATTCATTCAATGTATTAGGTACTATTCCTGTATATTCTTTTTTTTTAATGAATAAAGGATTGTATAGATGAAACTATAACTACATTACAATGAGTTTAAGGCTAGATGCCATTACTCTAAAAGAAAACTAATTACACATAGCTAATCTAAAAGGATAACCTTAGTATGAATACAAATTACAAGCCCCACATGCTCATCATATCCGCAGTCAAATGCTTTTGCAGTTGTTTAACATAGATGCAAGCTCTAATACTGTTAATAACTCTATCAGCCAGTTGGTATTTCTCTATCTTCTTATCAATAAACCATCTAATGTTCCGCTCTTTCCATATGATGTAAATGGCAATCGTAAATGCTACTTTAAAGAGAGGAGCATTAGGTTTCCTCCTTGCCGATTTATCTATAATCCAGTTTAATATTTGTTCCTAATTATAACCACAAAAATGATAAAGTAACAAGTGTAAAATTCTATTCGAGATAACCTATTATAGGAACATTGAAAGAATAAGTGATCCCTATCCTCAACAACTATAGTACACAATAAATAAGGTGCATCAGTAGTTCCATATCATTGGCTCTTGATCTGAAGTCTATTCTTAATTGTCAACCAAGAGATGAAAGAAGCCCTTGGAATCACTACCCTCCCTCAAAGGAGATCAAACTATGGGACATCAAACCACATCTCAATAAATAATTGGTAGCAAGAGTGATTAGAGAAAGTACCATCCCAGTTTAGAGACCAAGAAATGACATCATCATTCTAAAGATCATTTAGTCGTGGAAGGTGATCCAGAATGTTGTGGAATCCTCTAAAATCCCCATACCATTCACCATTCAAAATCAAAGTTGAAACACGAGAATTCAAATGCAATATGTTCCTTAAATGTTGAAAGTTTGGTTGGTAAGCTAAAGGGCTTATCTCGGGCCATTTGTTATACCAAATCCAAGTTCTATCCCCCATTAACAATCTTATGTTGTATGCAAGGATAACTGATTGCGCTCAACATCATCATTTGCTTAAAAATAGGAGACCCAGCTCTAGAGCAATCTAGCTGCCAAAAATTTGTATGTTTCAGATAGTGTTCATATAGCCATTTGATCCATAGTGTGTTTTGATCAATGTACAGTCTCCATAACCTCTTACACAGTAGAACCTTTTGCATTGTAGAGATAGGAATAATACTAAGCCCTCCCTTCCTCTTTGGAATTGTGACTTCACTCCATTTCATTCTAGCCTTCCTAGAGCTATCAATAGAACCAGACCACATGAATGCCTTCATAATTCTATCCATCTCCTTGATCACCTTCTGAGGAAGAGCTACATGCGCTGTCCAATGGATATATAAGAAATGAAATAATGAGAGTTAATCTGGCAGCGTAAGATAAGAACCTGTTTTTCCATGCTAGAATTCTAGATTTCAATCTTTCAATGATAGGAATACAGTCTTGATATTTCAGCTTGGAACATGTACTAGGAACACCTAAATAGGTAAAAGTATGAGAAACAGAAGTGAAACTAGTAAGTTGTCTTAGTTCATCCGAATTTTGCACATCACCAGATAGATATAAGTTGCTTTTGTTAAAGTTAACCTTAAGACTCGACCATTGAGCAAATATGTTGAGAGCATTTAACATAATGTTGATAGAAGGGATATCTACTTCGCATAGAAGTAGAAGGTCATTATCATATATGATATGGGTGAGATTAATGGCTTTACAAAGATGATGATATTTGAATCTCCCATTAGTTGCTGTAAGCCTCGTTAAAATCCAGGAAAAACCTTACATAACTAAAGTGAACAAGTAAGGGGATAAATGATCAACTTATCGAATGGCCATAGTAGGTTTGACTAGCTTGGTAGGAATACTGTTTACCAGAACACTCAATGAGGAAGATTGCAAACAAGCCATGATCAATTGCAATAGATGAGAAGGAAAATGGATAGCCTCCAGATTGAACCTGTGTTATAGTCCTTCATACCTTAAGGTTTGAAGGACTATAATAATAAAATCTATTTCTCATACCTCAAGGTAGGTTGGGATAGAAGCAATCATATCCAAATTTAATATTGAGAAGCTCAACAAAAATAATTTCTTATTGTGAAAATTGTAGATGAAAATTATCCTTACAAAGGATAATTGACTTACAATCGTTAGTGGAAGGTTGACAGACTTCACAAATGACGTCACATAAAATGAAATAGGCATGCATGTTGTTGCAAATCTTCATTTAGCTTATTTGATGAAGTTTTGTTAAGTATAAAAAAATATTAAATGAAATATGAGATCATCTCAAAAATCCGCATAAGGTCAAATCAGTCTATGATAAATTTTTCTTTAAAATGGAACTTATACCTTTCAAATGTTAGAATCCACTTTGGTGCTTGAACACAATAATAATATGACTACTATATTATCTTAGCTCATGTTGTTGGATTATAGAATAGAGCCACATGAACATGTCAAACTTCTATTTCAAGTCTACCTAATATATATGATCAAATCATCATTAACTTAATCAATAATCTTCTTAAAGAATACCTAGTCTTCGATAATGCTATAACTGCACCTTTAAAGGAAGAAATTCAGTGGAGGAATAAAAAGATAGGTAGTTTAGTTTACAATAAGTTAAAGCCTTGAGATTTAAAAAAACTTAAAATGCTATAATCATGGCAACAAAGATCACTTTAAAAAGATTATTAAAATTAAAATATGAAAATTCTCAATCCTTGAAAATTTTTTACAAATACTTCAGATGATACTAATGCTCTGTGTTATGAAATAATAATAGCAATTGAAAGTAGAAAATCACTATAGAGGTGTTTGGCAAACAACTGATAAGTTGTTTTTAGCTTTTTGACCATCTTAAAAAGCTATTGATGTGTTTAGTAAATGACTTATTGGTTAGCTTATTTAACCCCAAAAAGTTGATTTCTAAAAACTCCATAAAAGGAGCTTTTTTATGATTAGCCAAAAATTAATAGGAAAAAAATCAATTATACCCTCCTTTCATAATTTTTGAATTATGCTAATTATGCTATAGTGATATTATGGATAATTCAAACTAAAAATCATACATAATTAAAAATCATCCATGTATTCTATAGTGATAAAATTGTTTACAATGAAGTGAGTTTTTTAGTTATGAAACTTGGGATTTTTTTTACCAATGAAATAAATTTTTTGGTTACAAAAAAAAATTATGTTGCAGTGAAAATTTTTAAGAATGTTCTATGTTTTTTATTAGAGTTAAAAACTTAAATTTTTGTAAAATTAAATATCTAATCATGGCCTTATAAATTCTTTTTTTACGTAATGCTCTCATAAGTCATTTTACATTTAAACAATTAATACTAAACAGATAATTTTACTAAACATCTTTAATAAACAACTAATGTTATCCGCTGGTTAAATCAACTAATATAATCAGCTGTTAACTAACTGTTGATAGAATCAGCTAACAACTAATGCAATAAGTTAATTGTCAAACATGGCCTATATGATGTATGACTTTTCGACCCAAGAGCTACTTTTCATGTGACCTCTAGAAGAGAAAGGTTCCATTATTACATATTTATATTAGGAGGATCTATACACAATTGTCACAATTATCTTATAAATGCTATTGATATTAGAACCATCAAGTTAAAGATGATTGATGGTTTAATTTGTACTATCCAAGAAGTATGGCATGTAGAGGGCTTGAAGAATAAATTATTATCATTAGTATGAATAGATGATCTTGAGTAAAAAAAAAAAGAAATTATCACTAAAATTTTAAAGATAATTTGAGGTACGCTTGAACTTGTAAAAGAACAAAAAAAATAAGTACAAATTTGTACAAGTTAAGGGGAGACACATTCCTAGAAGTAGAAATATTAGTCAATTTAACCATTTTAAGAGAAAGATCTTTAATTTTAAGACATCAAAAAATTTGGACATATATCTAAACAAGAAATGAAGATCCTTGCTGACCAATAATTACTTCCTTTGCTTACAGAGGTATCGCTATCCTATTATGAGCATTATGTTATAAGTAAGTAACATTGTGCATAATTTAACATATCAAATTCAAGAATTAAGGTTTTTATTGGCTTACTCTAATGTGTGGTAAGCACCAATTCCATCTCTAAAATGAGCAAAATAATTTATCTCTTTCATTAATAATTATTCCAAGAGGTGTTACATGTACCTTATCAAGAGAAAATCATATGTATTTTCTTCAAAATTTACAAAAGCAAGTATTAAACTTAATTTTGGTGAAAAGATCAAGCGCTTAAGAACAAATAATATTAGAATATATTGATAATAAATTTGATGCATTTTGTAATATTGAAGATAATAAAAGACAAGCCATTATTGCATACATTCCTTAATAAAACTGGATAAATTAAACTTTGAGAAAATAACAATATTAAGATCTATAAGCCTGGATTAGGTCTTCTGCGCAGAAGCAGTCAATATTGCATGTTATGTAGTAAATTAGATTCTATCAACTACAGTTGAGTTAAAAACATCACTAGAGATGTGGATTGGGAAGACAATATATTATTCTAACCTCCACACATTTGGAAGTTTGTACATGATGTATAATGGCAAAGAAATCACAAAGTTGGATCTAAAATCTATGAAATGCTCATTTTTAGAATATACTAATAAAGTAAAAAGGTACCTCTGTAAGATCTCTCTGCCTATAAACTTGTTACTAGCATGGATGTCACATTTTTAAAAGATAAAGTACAAAGGGAAGAAGAAGATAATATCACTTTATGAAGAATTTTTGAAACTATGGTACATATGGAAAAGGAATTTCATTAAAAAACTTTTTTGAAGCAGCACCAGACCAAGATGTTCAAGAATCAATTAAGTTTGAAGTCTTATAAGTTCATTTATTAGATTGCAAAAAAGACCCCCAAATTGGCACTAAAATTATATAATTGAGGGTAATATAGTATATCACCTTTTAATAGAAGATAGAGAGTCGTTAACTCTCTAAGAAGTATATAATAATTTAGATGTCTCTAAATGGATGTTATCAACGTAAAAAGAAATTGAAACTCTATAAAACTAAAAGTTGAGAACTTGTACCATTACCATAAGGAAAGAAACTTATTGGTAATAAATGGATCATCAATATCAAGTGAAATAATGATAATCAAGTAGAGCGATATCGTGTAAAATTGATAATGAAAAGATATGTTAAAAAAATAATTGACTTTAATGAAATATTTTCTGTTGTAGTTCGACGTATTATAGTTAGAATAGACTTGACAATATATGTTGTGTTTAACTTACATCTAAAATAACTATATATGAAAATTACATTTTTTCATAGAGATCTTGAAGAAAGAATAAAAAGAAAAAGATACAGGTTAAACAAATCTCTATACGATCTTAAACAAGTGTCGATGTGTTAGTATAAGAGATATGCTTTTTTTATCATAACAATTGATACAACAGACTTAATACAAACCCTAATTTATATTTTAAGAGGTTTGTGATAATAATTTTATTATCTTATTGTTGTATATAGACTACATATTGGTTACATGTCATAACAAAAAATGTATTGAAAACTGGTCTCCTTTTGAGGGAGTTTCAATAGGATCAACATAATCAAGCTTGAAAGAATTGGAGGTATAGTTGGATAAGAATTTTAAAATGAAGGATTTAATAAAAATGCAATTCTATGGGTGCAAATTCATTAAGACAAAAACAACAAGAAGATTTGGCTTTTTCAGGAAAAACTACGTAAAGGAATTTTTGTGATACTTCAATATGCAAAATTATAAGCCAATATCTATATATCTTCTTATTAATTTCAAGTTATTCTCAATTATAAGCCTTATCTATATATCTTCTTATTAATTTCAAGTTATTCTCAATTATAAGCCTTAAGTGTGAAGATAAGAGAACGAGGATGTCTTGAGTACTATATGCATCTGCAATGAGGAGTTTAATATTCCTCATGATTTGTAATAAGATCGAATATTGCACATGTAGAAGAAGCAGTCGATCAATATATGACAAATCCTATTAAAGATAATCAATAGATGACAATCCTATTAAAGAGTATTAGAGTGTTGTAGAGAAGATCCTAATTTAAAGGGGCTTCTAATGTTGCACTACAATATGAATGATCAAACCTTATTGTCAAAAGATATGTTAACTTTGATTATTCAAATGTTCTTGATAAAAGTAAATCCACTACAAGTTATATGTTCATGCTTGTTGGTGGTATTGTAAGTTAAGTTTCAAAGCTATAACTAGTTGTGTTTATTAAAAATAAATGCAGAATATGTAGCAAATATACAAGCTAATAAAGAAATGGTATAGTTGACATTGACGTTGGAATAACTCAAACAGAAATACAAAAAGGTTTTATTATTTTTTGATATTCAAATTTCCTTATGTCTGGTAAGGAATCTAATATTTCATTCAAAAATAAAGTATATATGAGTTCAATTTTACTTTGTTCGTGAGAAAGTGGGAGAAGAAATTATGAATATATAAAAAGTTCATGCTAAACATAATATAGCAAATTTTATTTAAAAAGTAGTCAATAAGGACAAGTTTGTTTGGTTTCAATCTTTATGCAATTTGATAGAAATATAAGCAACACGTCAATGACAAGGTAGTGTGAATATTAATTGATTCTCAATCAAATCTAAAAGTGGCAGAATAAGAAAAAAAACTACATATTACTTACAATATCTAGATATTATTCACGGAAGAAGAATCTAGATATTATTCACTAAATGTTTATAGATAAAAGATAAATATCAAAATGTAAGATAATTATAGTATATTAAAATGAGGGGCTATAATTAGTTTGATTCTCCTGTTAATATCTATTCGTCTTCTTGTCCAATATATTAAGAAACAAATGTACGTAAACATGTAAAAGTAGAACTTGCAAAGATATCAAACTTAGTTAGAAATTAATGAATGTTTATATTGTAAGTCTTCTTTTTACTCTTAATAATATTTTTTAAGTCTTATTTTTTTCAATCTTAATTTATTTATGATCCTTTATCCACCTAATCATCCTAACATTTGCTAAAAGCTTTTCACATTTTGACAAATAGCATGTTAACTTGAAATAAGAAGAAAACTAAAAGTAATTTTTTAAAAGCCGCCTCTAAGTGAGATCCAGACTAGAAGTTATAGTTGGCACACTCTCCATAAGATTAAGATATTTTAAGTTTGGAATTTCAATTAAATAAGGATGATGAGGGTTAAGAAAAGGATAAACTTTTAATTAAAAGTTCGTTTTAGTAATTAAAATATGTACTAATAAATAAATATAATATAATAATTTATTGATAATTTATTAATAAATAATATATAAAAGAATATTATTTATTTATTTATTTTTATTTTATAAAATAATGAGAATGAAAATGAAAAATATAATTAGGTGATAATAAGGACTCTAAGAATTACAAAGATCGTAAAATGATTGGTTTATGTATTCAAATCATATTGCCCTTCTTCCCATCCTAAAAGCCAATCTATTGAAAGAATAACAATTAGGAAACAGAAACAGAGAAGGTGAATACTTTCTTTTGGTACGTGAAGGGGTTAACGTAACACCTAACGTCGACACGTTTTTTTTTTTTTTTTTTGATTTTGATGAATAAAAGTCAATACTTTTACTATGAATGAGGTGCGCTTTCTCCACGTGTCAAAAGATGGGAGTTCACTGAGTCGCGAGAGAAAAAAAGGTGAAACGGACTTATGTTGACTTTTTTAGTTAGAGCCTAGAGGAGTAACTAATTCATAGAGGAGTAACTAATTCATCGCTGGGGTTTCCACCATACTTCTAGAATCTGTATTACAATTGAACTTCAGGTGAGTCGTGACGCATTTTTAAAGCGGCGTTTGTTTACGTAAGCAGTCGTGACTGCTTAAAATTTAGGGTCAAAGTTTTGCTGTATGCAAGAGATTTATCTGACTTGACCGAGATTTAGTCTGAGTGTGAATAGCTTAAAAATATCTTCTTATAATTGGACCCTTTTAAAATATTCCGTTGGAATCTTAAAAAAAGTGACGTTTGTTTATGTAGTTTTTATTTTTTATTTGTAGTTACTGTATTTTTAATTTTAAAAGATTGAAATTTTTAATATAAAAAATAAAATTAAAAAATTTGTTTAATTAAAGTTGGTAATGGAAAGCTAAAAATAAAAATAAAATTGATTTTATAATCATGTTTTTATATTTTAATTATATTTTAATGTTAATTATTTTTAAAATAATATTTTTAAAATAATTATATTTATTATTTTTTAATTACAAAGATTCACATAAATCTAAATCAAGCAAAAGCTTTACAATTACGCGCACCATGTCATCATTATCCTCGTAGGTCGTAGCTTCTCTCATGCTTGGGACTCTTTGCTGCATTTCCCAAGATTGCCCGTCGTCTTAGCCTCTCTTCTCAATCGCTCATTTTCTGGCTACTGTCGTGTTCTTCTTCTTTCTCTCTCTTTTTTTTAAGTATAAACCATTCAATTTTTGACGTCACAGGAACAACTGATTAGTCCGAATTTACCATGAGAGCTCGCACTAAGCGGTAAATAGCTGGCTACAAGTGATGCTCCATTCCTATGAGTAGAGGTTCGAACCTCCCACCACATAGTTAAAAGACGAGACGAGCTTACCATCACGCCACACCTCGTAGTTACTGTCATCTTCTTTAGCAACAAATAATAACGATGTATCTACTTTTTATCTTGACATTAGAATAAACAGATCCAACCTCTTTTTTTTTTTGTTTTTTTTGCCCCTTTACTAAATTTACTAGCCTAACGCGACTACCCAGAATTTCAACTTCTAAGAAACGATGGAAAAAACTTTGCCAACCACCAAATCTTTTTTGCCTCCATTGTTGATCCATTGTTGACCTTTTCTCAAAGAAGGAGCAAGAACAAAGTGGTGAACGCAAAAAGAAAGCAAAGGACGGGACGTGTTATGAAAAACAGAAACCTATTTTAAAAACTAAAAAAAAAAACATCTTTTTTGCGTTTCTTTAAAGTTCATGTCATTTTTTTATTATTTTTTAAGATAAAAAATTATAACAATATTCAATCAAACACATTTTAATAGATTATTTCTCTTTTTATAAAAATCACAACAAAAAATAGAAACAAAGGGGTCTTAATTTTTCATTTTTTTATTTTCTAATTTTTTACAAATTTAATTTTGATTTTAATCTTCATCTTCATCTTGATAAACTTTTATTATTGATTAAAATTAAGTATTAATAAAAGTTGGAGATAAACAAATTTTATATACAATATTTATTAATAAAAAATTATTTATATATTTTAAAAATAAACAAGTAAAAATTATAAATATTTAATTAATAATTTTTAAAATAGTAAAAAAAAAAAGAGAGAATTATGAAGTAAGCACCTACTTTATATTTGAGAAATAGAAATACTTAATTCTATGAATATGACCATTTCGTACGTACTTAAATAAAAGGGATATTCTTTAGATCCCATCAAAAATGTTTAATCATGGATTTGTTAATGAAAAGCAATAATTAAAATCTTCAATTGGTTCGATCCGTCCAATTATAAAAATTTTAAATTTTTTAATTTTTTTTCAGTTTTTAACTTCTGATTCAATTTATTTTAATAACTCTTTGTTGTTAAAAATTGATAATTTTTTAAATTAATAAATTTTTATAAATTAAAATAAATCAATTAATTTTATTTAACAATCTCTTTTCTAATTAAATTTCAAATTATTTTAAAACACAATATTCTTTAATTTTATTTAATCTTTAGTCGATTTTATGACAGTTTAATACTGATTGAATCCTTTAAATCTTAAATGATTTGTCTTATTGATTTGAATTTCGATCAAAATTTTAAAATATTGATAAAAAATTAAAGCAAACTGTTTGCAACAGTATGTTTGTTGGAGAAAAAGCAGGGGGAGACGGAATTAGTAAAAGAAAGTCGTATCAAATACAACCACAGCAAGTAATACTATATCTTTTCTTATACACGAAGAAATCTAAAGACTATTTTAAGTTGAATTATACTACAGAATGACGTTTCGGTAACGCTCACTGTTGTGCAGATTTTGGAACAGGTTGCCATGGATTAAGCATAATGCTTGTTTGAACAACAAATATATATATTTACTTTTCTTACTTGCACGTCTCTATATGATTAGAAGATTCATAACTTAACTTTTTATAAGAACAACAAATAGCTAACGAATATACGATCGAAGTGACGCATACATTTTAAATTAAAAGTTAATGATGATATAATATAGAAAAAAAATGGAGTGTATGAAACTAATTGTGTGTTTTTGGCATTGTTTAAAAACGTGTTTGTACCCAAAAAAAAAAAAAAGTGCTTTAGAAAAGCTCTCCCTTAAAGTTGTGATTTTTGAAAAACACATTCTGCGAGTCTTTTCAAACCATGATTCGAACAAAAACATTACTTTATAATAATTGATATAATATTATATCAATTATTACATTAGAAAAATTACATTTTGCATATTTTAAATGATTGTCATATGGTTCATTAGTGAATTACCACTAACGAATGAAATCATAATATAAAATGAGAAATTAGTAGAAACCGATAAAAATTGCTCATTTATAATCGTAAATTTAAATTACGAAAATAATAAAAAATTTGTATAAATATCACTAATTTATCATTTATTAAGGTTGAAATTTTGTATTAGTCGATAAAAATTGCTCATTTGTAACGAAAAAGTCGTAAGTTTAAATAACGAAAACAACAAAGAATCCGTATAAATATCACTAATTTGTCATTTATTAAGGTTGGTGTTATATTTGTTTCAATTACATCCGATATGAACTAAAAGAAATGGATGGTTATTATATATATTTAAGTCGAATTTCAAGATTGAGGAGAAGGCTATTTAAAAAAAAAACTCAAATTAGTTTTACTTCTTTCTTTTTTTTGGATTTAACTGTTGTTTGTTGTTTTCTATTTTCAAAAGAAAAACAAGATTTATGCTTGTAGAAAAATGGTGGGTTGAAAAGTCGAGAGGTGTTTCCTGGCACGTTCAACAACCAGGTTTTTACTGGGTTACCCTGATAACCACGTTGTCTTCTGCAAGTTATCAAACTCGATATATACCCTCTCATTTTTATCTCCATTCTCTCTCTCTTTCTTTCTCTCTGTGCATTAAGGATATCTCTCAGACTATCTTCATTTTCTTGGAGAGGTCATTCCTCTTGCTTGCTTGATTATGTGTTCTTTCTGTTAATATATAATTCGTACCCTGCTCAGTTCCTTGTTTCCCTATCCTGGTTGTTTATGGTTCTTCAGGTTTGTTTTTAATCTGAGGACTGCATTCTACGCACACACACTTTCTGTTTTGGATGGGAAGAAAGAAGGTAAAAAGAAGAAAGGAAAACACACAGTAGGGCTCCTCACGTCTTGTTGACAGGCGGATTAGGTATATTCCGTATGCTTTGTGCATTTTTTTCTGTTTTGTGCCCTTTTATTGTTAAGTTTCATGTGCAATGCTGTAGTAATCTTCATCAAGAACTTGGAAAAAGATGAGCAGTTTGGGAGATCTGCGTTTATCCTTTCTCTATCACTCTTTCTGTTGGACATGCAATTAAAAGCTTTTTGTGCTTTGCAGCTTAAAGGTTAACTTTTCGTGTTGATTATGAAAATGAAGGTTTTGTTACTTGATGTTATTTTATTATTTGGAGGGTTAAATGCCCTCTTCTTTTATCCCTAGTGTTTTGATTAAATGATACTGCCTCATTATTACCGGTGTAGTACTAGAATCTCTTTCATTGACTGTCACAAGTCATGGGAAAACGATAAAGAAAAACTCTTGTTATGCTATTTTTATATTTCAATGAAATATTGTCTTGTCCTTTGCTGTAGGGTAGGGGGTTTGAAAATCTATTCTAATAATTTTTCTATATCTTATATTTATGCTATGGTACTGTTTTGTGTTTCTTAGCAATACCGTTTTCGCTGAATCCGGTTTTTCTGCATAATGACTCTGAAATAGCTCAGGTGAGGTTCTAAGGCCTCTCTTGGCTTAAGCGAGGTCACGAGTTCAAACTGTCTTTATGTATATAACCATTTAAAATTTAGGGTTAGAGCTTTACCTCCCGCAAAGAATCTATCCGACTCGAGCCGAAATTAATCTAGGTGTGGATAATTTAAAGATATCTTCCTCTAGTTGGGACCTCTTCAAACACCTCCTCGTGAGAAACCAGAAAAAAATACAAAGCATACATAATGACCTCTTGTTTCGTTTTCTGTTTTCTTTTTTGTTTTTTTTTTGGGTCTTCGATTCCTTTCATGGGGTACGGAAACCTAATTTAGTTGCTCCTGTTTAATTAAGAACTATATAACCTTGAAAGTGATGTATTTAGATCTAAAAGCGACTTATCTTTTCTGCTGAGCCACATAGCCGTAGCTTATACATCATCACTGATATCACATACATATATATTTGAAGATTATTATCATCAGCATATAATATGAAGCTAAGACATATATTAAAGCATTATGTCTATCGCTACGAAATTTTAATAGCATTAGCCATCAATTATATTTTCTCTGCACTTGAATGCATCTACATCACGAAAATGGCGGTGGAATTGATTTCTAAGTATATTTATTAAAAATATTGGGTCGATTTATGTTTATGTTTCGTTGGTGAATAATATTAGTTGTCATTTGGTGTTATTGAATGATGAAACATTTGTCTTGTATAGTGTTTTAATCTTTCAAGCTACAAAAGTGGGCATCAACGGCAAAATTTCAATTCCTATTTGGAGTGTTGGATAACCTGTAAGTGTGAAATCATCTTGTTAATGCAAACCGTTATCGGTTTTTAATGCTTCCTTCTTAGGTGGTAAGGGTTGTCCAGGACTTATATCACAGTCAACTCTTCCTTATTGGGGACTAGAGTACGTTCCTTTTTTATGTAAATGTTTCTTCTTTTTTAGTTGTTACCTTGAGCTACTTGATTTTGTTTATGGTTTTTGTCGTCTCTGATATTGGAAAGACAAGTACTTGACAGCGGGTGTTAAATTTCTTGAGAAAAAAGAAGTTGATCTTGACAGGGTTATGTTCTTGGGACTTAACGTGCTTCTTTGATCATCCTTTGAGCAGATATTGAAGTCATCTTGCTGGCATACACCATAAAGTTCGAAGTAGTACTTTGTGAACAAAGGACAGCCACTTAATATAAATGCGGTGTAGCTTGGAGATGAGAAGGTATGATACCAAGTATGTTCTCTTTCTGTTTCAGAATGCCTTCATTTGAATTTTGCTTTGGTGTCGCTTCCAGTTTTCAGGGAGTCTACACTTGATGGACTGTTCTTCCAGCAGCAGTGACAAGAAAACTTTGAAGAGGTGGTTTTTTATTGACAAAAGGGTTGGGTAAAAAGACCTCTGCAGAAAACGCAATTCCTCTTTTTCTAAGTGCAAAACTTGTTAGACTGCAAGCAAGTCTTTCAGTAATAAAAAATCGAATGGACGTGAAGTCAAATCATTCACCTCCCGTTCTCAGTGATCCTATACCAATAAGCAAGTCAAAACTCAGCATCCATTCTAATCTGTTGCCTTGCCCACAATCGGGACCGATATTTTCTTCTGGCAAGTACATCGGCATTTCTAGGAAAAAGCCAGGAAAACTAGATGATGTTCGCTCCAATGGGTGGCTGGATGCCATGATATCCTCATCACCCCCTCGCAAGAAACTCAACAAAGATATTGGTGTTGAGGTTCCCTCGGATGATATCGACGTCGCTTACGGCTCCTGGATGGTATGCTTTCTAGTATATGCATTGCACACTGTTTATCGCTGGCGTTCAACAAAATTTACATTTCTTATCACATGTTCTTATCCATTTCTAACCGAGGGCTTTAATCTGATTTCTTATATTTGGTTGAACTCGTATCCAGCTTAAGTATCCATCAGCATTGAACTCGTTCGAGCAAATAACCAATTTTGCCAGAAACAAGAAAATAGCAGTATTTCTAGATTATGATGGGACACTTTCTCCAATTGTAGATGATCCAGATCTAGCGCTCATGTCGGATGATGTGAGGACTAGAGTGAAGTTGTTGATTTTACATTTGTTCATCTGTGCCAAGTTGTTTGCAGTAATTGAGATGGGATTATTTTTCAGATGCGTTTAGCTGTAAGAAATGTGGCCAAGTGCTTCCCAACTGCAGTCATTAGTGGAAGAAGTTGCGAGAAGGTGGGTGTAGGGTTCCTGATTTGACCGCCATTATGCCTCTGATTCTGATAGATTAGTTTTTCTCTTTTTTTAAAAAAAAATTCAGTTTAGTTATTATGGTGATAATACTCTGTATTCTTTTAGGTCTTTGAGTTGGTAGGACTAACAGAACTCCATTATGCTGGTAGCCATGGGATGGACATCATGGGACCCATCAGTAAGAGAATGTCCAGTGACCATCTAAACTGTATTGAATCTACTGACCAACAGGTTATAAGATGTCTTTTTGGACCCATACGGAATATTAGGCGTCTGCTAAACTTAAGATTGCACATTAATTAACAGGTTATCTTAAGCTGTTGGAATTTTGCAGGGCAAGAAGGTGAATCTTTTCCAGCCCGCTAGAGAATTTATACCTATGATCGATGAGGTGCGTGAATTAATATTTCACTTTCTAGGTGTTCATAACTGCTGGTGGTTTAATTATAACAATCCTCTGATTTCACTTGCAGGTTTTTAGAGCCCTTGTCGAGAATACTAAAGGTGTCAAAGGTGCAAAAGTTGAGAATCACAAGTTTTGTACCTCTGTACATTACCGTAATGTAGAGGAGCAGGTATTCAATAACATGAAAACTAGGTTTTCCTGATAAGAAGTTTATCTCCTGCTGTGTTATATCGGATTGAAATGAGCTTTGTTCCTTTCTCTTCAGAACTGGCCTGTCATTGCACAATGTGTTCATGATATTCTGAAAGATTATCCTCGTTTAAGATTAACTCATGGTCGGAAGGTATTCTCTCTTTTCAATACACATATTTTTTTCCTTCCCTCTCACTAATATGCAATACCACTTACTTACTGGTGAATCTGCTTAGTTCTTCAGATATTTTTTGGTCATTCAAAATCCTTTGCTTACTTCAGTTATGTGGCAGGTTTTAGAGATCCGGCCTATGATCGACTGGAACAAGGGCAAAGCAGTTGAATTTCTCCTTGCATCTCTTGGTACACATTCATAATTTTTAGTGAAAATATTTTATATTTTATTACGACCCTTCTGATTTTTTGTTTTCGTTTTCAGATTTAATTAAAAAAGTTTTTGTTGAGTTTACGCTATTTTGTTTGTAATTTTAATTGCTACAAGGAGATACATACTTTTTAGTTATTTAATATTAACTAATAAGAGGAAATATGATTAATATAACTTAATTATTCAAATCAAATCTAATCTAATTTATTTTAATAATTAATAAAATAAAATATTTTTATATTTGAAAATTATTTATTAAATGCTTTTTACACTTAAAATCTCTTTAAAAATTATTTATTAAATAAAAATTTATTTTGGATATGTAAATATTAGTTTACAAAAAATGTTTTACACATTTCTCACTTATTCGATATTTATTTCAATAAATATGATGAACATATTATTAATATTCTTTAATAATATATTATATAAGAGATGACAATAAAATTAATATATTTATCGTCTTTAACATTTATTTGATATTTTATTAATGTTAGTAATAAAGTGTAATTACATTAATATTAATAATTAACATTTTTCACAATTAGTTCTTGAATAAAATTGTGGTGCAGAACTAAATGATAGTGATGATGTTCTCCCAGTTTACATCGGTGACGATCGCACAGATGAAGATGCCTTCAAGGTAGTTAGTGGTTGAGAAGTTTGTGGTTTATCTACTTTGAGACAAAAAAAACTGAGTCTGATTGGCTGGTCTTATTCCAGGTATTGCGAGAAGGCAACCGAGGTTATGGTATTCTGGTGTCCACCACGCCCAAAGAAACCAATGCATGCTACTCTCTCAAGGATCCAACGGAGGTGGAAAATGTGTACTTCTATCTTTTCTTAGTTTCTGCTTCTTGTCTGATGGTTGAAGTTTCTACACAGGTAATGAAGTTTCTCAAATCCCTGGTGACATGGAAGAAGTTGGAGGAGTATCCATGAACTTTAGGAGAACCATGTGACAATCTGCAGATAGCAACAGTTATTTAGTTTCAGAATAAAGATGAAGCCGTCACTCTGGAATTAGTGTTTTATTATTTACTATAGAAATTTTATCCCCTCATTCAACCCGTGAAGTCTTATTACCTGAACCTGAAAGCACAGAGGTCCGCGACGCTTATTGATTACGGTGTATCATGCTCGTGATGTCCAAGGCTTTAAGTAGAATAACATTGGATCCATGTCTAAGCGATTGAGTTGTGTGCATGTCAAAACAAGGTATAGGAGGGGAAGATTTATTTACTCTATCTAGCTTACAGCTTAATCAGTATTAAAACCTACGTATTATGCAATGCTTTAGCTTTGTCCTATGGTCCTACTGCTTTTATATATAATTAAGGTTTGTGATTAAGGACGTGTTGAGGCAACGAGAATCCCTAAATTGTAGGATCAATATATTTGTAGACATGTCCACTCCTAAATTAATGGACATTTAGGCTAGAGGAAGCTAAATACTCTAATTAATGCGGAATTATTAATATATTTTATGAAAAAGATATATGATAATTCACATAATATTAATGAGTGAAAGTCAAGGAATTACGATTAACATTTTTACTATTATATTAATTCTTTGAATTATTGGGAGAGAGATAGTATTATAAAAATTTTCAATATTATGATATGATAATGGGATTGAACACAAAGATCTATTAATTTTTTATTAATAATTCATTCGCAAAATTTTTAGGACATTTGGATAAATTAAATAATACATTTGCATTTTGTTGGAAACTAGGTTAAGATCCAATCTCGATCTAAACGGAATAATTACGAAAATTTTTTGTGACTTTTGATTTCTCGAAAAACAAGATCTATTTAATTCTATAAAATGATCAACGCAAATTATAATAAGCGGAAATTTAATTCGTACTTTATTCCGGTGCTTAATCTTTGTCTTATCGTATCCCTCGAACTATTTCCGAAACTGATCTGTCTCAACCACTGTAGCCGCACAAGTGTCCGGCCTCTAACAGTATCCACAAAACAGGTTGAGAGAACTCTGCAGCTCTTATAGAGAGAGTTAAGCAAGACATGCTAGTTCCATAAAACTTAAGCCTATTTATAATAAGTTTTGGACGTTTTAGTAATTTAATTAAAATTAAATTCTAATTTCAATTAAAATTTAATAAGAATTATAAATAATTCTAATTAAATATCAGTTATGCCCGTATAAGATTTAATATCTCATATTGATCCTTATTTATTAAATATCTCATATTTAATCTTAAAGTTTATCAAACTTTACAATCAAGTCCAAGTTGATTAAATTAACTTTGCTATCTTCAACCCATTCTATATGTGAGATCCATTAGATTCTTAAATATGTTAGCAATGATTATAAAATCTAATTTTAATTCATAATTAAAATTAGATAAATTAAAACTCCTTTTAATTT
>JAOQMQ010000195.1:26069891-26093518 GCA_027563845.1 Erythroxylum subrotundum | reverse complement strand
ATCTAGCTCAGGCAATTCCAAAAGAAAAATCAGTTCCAACGACGAGAAGACTCCCATAAGGTCTCCAAACGAATATCTTTTTGAGGAATCGTCACTAATAAGTTTTGGTGATGCTTATTTTTTGTAGCTAACAACTGTTAGCTACTTTTCCAGGAATGTAGCCAAAAAATTTTAGCTACATTTTTAGAAACATAGCCAAATATTTTTAGCTACGTTTATGAGAATGTAGCCAAATATTTTTAGCTACGTTTAGTAAAATATAGTCAAATTTTTTATCTACGTTTTAACGAAATGTTATACCATGTTGGAGAAATTATTTGTTACATTTTTAATCCATATTATTGTATATAATTTTTTGATATATTTTTATTGTTAATTTATTATACAAAAATAATTGGTAATTTGAGTCATTATTTATAAAAAATAAAACATCATTAAATTTCTTCGTATACTAGATTTTAATTACGACTTCAACAAAAAAAAAACACATACTAGTTTACAAATTATAATACAAAGCACTCAATCGTTGCATCGTCTTCAAGTTTATAATTGGAGAAAAAAGTATTAAATTTAAATTATAATACAAACACGAATTAAAAGAAAAAAGTATAAGAGATGTAATTAATACCAATTACTTTCATCGTCACTACCATTATAATCAGGGCCAAGTATTTTTTTTTAGGTATTTATTATACTTGGCTAACTTTTTTTAGTATGTTGTCATTTAGCTCTAAATGTCTTGTTTCCTCTTTAAGACATTGAACATATATGGATCTTGATGAGGTTTAAACATTTAACTTAGGCCCAAAGTTAAGACCTTTGATATAACTAGAACGTGTACCAAGGATGGTATTGTAAATGTCTTCTACATTGACCTCAGACATTGATTTCTGTAACAACTCTTACATCTTATTCTAAAATTAAAAAAAAATCAATGCAAATATTATTAGTTAGTATTACATAAATAATTAAACTTAAAATTTAAACAATTTTTTATACTTACATAGTTATTTTCTACTTCTTGTGACATCTATCTGTGACCTTCCTTATAGTGAGTGACTTTGTATGGTATGATCCTATCATACTCTTGTCCATGTAATTCCTTCTCACTTTGAGTTATGAAAGAAAAATACAAGGCACAATAAATAATATAGTGTTTATTGATATAATTATAACTTGTAAACAAAGATCTTATATATTCATTTCGGATGACTACAAATCATTTGGACCTTTGATTGTGAGGTGCTTTCATTTTCCCTCTATTGATCTTTGCCTTCTCACATTTTTCCTAAATAAAGAAAAAAAATAGGTAGTCATTAAATCATTTGACAAGATTAATGGAAGCAAATGTGAAGGGAATGAAAATAAACTTGAACATTGGGAGAGACCTAATAATCAAATAAATTATTCCAATTTTCTTGAGACATTCATTTCAGAACATGCTTCTTTACCTCCGCATCAGAAGGAAAAAATTTATAAAATTGATGTAACCTATAACGACAATCCTTGGTCCTTTGTTTCAACAATGAAGTCACACAATTTGAAACATCAGGCTTTTCGATATCGACCATATTCAATTTCATATGTGAACAATATGTAAAAGTGTGATTAATCTTAAGATAAGTGAAACAATATTGAATATAGTTAAATAAATTGAAAAATTACCGTAACTTTATCCAAAGCATTTTTAAGCAAGTTGTCTTCCTTCAAGTTCTTAGCATGCTTCAGGTAAGGTAATGTTGTTCTTGCAATAATCCCCATCTTACTTGAAAATTTTACAGATTGGGTCTTGTCTACAAAACAACCTTGCGAAGTATCAATGTGTATTGACAACTTGCTATTTATTGCAACATTCATTCGTTGCAATTCACAACCTCTAGTTATACCTTTACATCTTTTTTTAATATTAACATTAGAACTTGACAACAAATCAATAATGATAAGAAAATACGCATTAAACATGTAAATATATATTTGAACATAAGTTTATTTTTAAGTGTTAAAGATTAACAAACCTACAGATCCCTCTGTACTAGTTGATTCATTATTGTTTAAGGTAAAATGAGGTTGTTCCTGACTAATTTCATTGGTGGTTGAGGTCGAATGGTATTGTTTACTAGGAATTGATTGATCTGGTTGAAGTTGTACATCCCTCTGTTCTACAATTTTGATACTTGCCACCTTTTTACCTTTGTTCCTACCAAGTGTCATTATATTGGATATCTATAAAAAAACATTAATTTTATTAACATTAATTTTATTAACATTACAATACATCCAATCATCATTATAAACATATATTCAATCATTAATATTAATTGCATTAACATAACTCAATCATCAACAATCGACATTAACATAAGTTAACCATTAACAATTCGCATTAACATAACTCAATCATCAATAATCTGCATTAACATAAGTCAACCATCAACAACATACATTAACATAACTCAATCATCAATAATATGCATTAATATAACTCAATCATCAACAATCTGCATTAAATAAGTCAATCATCAACAATATGCATTAACATAACTTAATCATTAACAATCCTCATCAACATAAGTCAACGATCAACAACACGCATTAACATAACTCAATCATCAACAATATGCATTAAGATAACTCAATAATCAACAATCAGTATTAACATAACTCAATTACCAACAATTCGCATTAAAATAACTCAATCATCAATAATCTGCATTAACATAACTCAATTGTCAACTATTTGCATTAACATACGTTAACCATAAAAAACACGCATAAACATAACTCTGTCATCATCAATCCGTAATAACATAACTCAAACATCAACAATACACATTAATATAAATGTTACCAATATTACATTTCAAACAATATAAAGAACACTTTTATTACCTTCAATCATCATGATCAATAATTGCTTTATGATTCAACTCTTCATCGTTATTATATTCAGCCAAATTATCATAATTTTCATATAATTCATCCTCAATATAGTCTTAATCTCTTTATATGACAAGATTGGCTTGTACTTCATTTGCTTCTAGTATATTGAGTATATTTGCATCTTCTATTTGTAGGGTTCCATTATTCAACTTCAATTCAATCTCTTGATATACTTCATCACCATCTTCACCCATTAGACCATTTTTCCTTTCACAAATATCAAAAAGATTTTGGTGTTGAAACTTTTGAACAACTTTCCAATTGCTGCCTAATACAGTATCATTGAGGTAGAATGCTTGCTTCACTTGTGTTGCAAGCACAAAAGGGTCATTATCATACCATCTGTTACTAACATTGATGTTATTAATATTATCATTCACTTTTATGTTCATCCCTTTGTAACCAAGATTAAACCATTTGCATTTAAATAGAACAACATTTTTTATTCTTGATGTAATGCAACAGAAGTCAATAAAATCAGCGTTATGTTGTCTCTTAACAACAACCCCACAATTTTGGCTTCTAATTTGACTGTCACAATTTTTTATTTGAAATCTAACTACATTAACAATGCAACATGTAAATTTTTACCATACATATGAGGCCTACATGCTAAAGCATATAATGTTGTTGTTGCCTCTAGCAATTTACGGTTATGTAACAATATCATCTATAGGAAAAATATATATAAATAGACACAGGACATGCCATATGCCCTTTAATACTCCATCCAAAAAAATTGTCATAAGCTGGAAAATCATTTATAGCCTACAAAACAGTTACATGCATTATAAATGTTTCACCTTTAACAACACCATAAGTTTCTAATCCAACCTACCAGAGATGGTTTAAGTCATCAATTAATGGTTGCATATATACATCGATATTCTTACTAGAAGCAGTAGGTCCTGCAATAAGTAAAGACAATAACAAAAATTGCTCCTTCATACACTTCCATGGAGGTAAATTGTATGGCATAAGAATAACTGGCCACATGTTGTATGAAGTACGAATTAAATTCATTAGAGGCTAAACCAAGTCGAACATTACAATAACCCTCTGTAAACCATGGAAACTTTCCATAAAAGTCATTTCATGCCTTTGAGTCTGTTGGATGATGCATAATGTTATCATCAATGCATTTCTCTTTATACCACCTCAAATTTATGGTTGTTTTTTTTGACATGAAAACCTTTGTAATCGTAATTTAATAGGGAAGTATCTCAAGATTTTATGTGGTATCTTTTTCCCTTTCTCATCATTCACTTGTCACCTTGATGTACCACAAATGGGACATTCTTTAAGATATTTAATGTCCTTCCAAACATAGCACAATCATACTTACAAGCATATATTAATATATATCCTAATCCAAGGTCCCTTAATAATTTCTTTGCTTCATAGTAAGATTTGGGCAATTTGTGTCTAGTAGGTAATGCATCATTGACAAGTCAATTAGCATGTCAAAAGATTTTTTACTCCATTTATTATATACCTTCAAATGTAACAACTTGACAACAAAAGATAATTGTAAGAATTTCGAGCACCCTGGATATAATTCTCCTTGAGCAACTTTCAATAACTTCCCAAAATTATCTTCCGTAATACTACTAATTATGTTAGGCAAACCAGTATCATTCATAGTCTCCATAGAATTCCCCAAGTCCTCTAACATCTCTCCAATCCCATCATCACCATCATTGTTAATATCACAATCCTCTACATCATTATTGTTACTATCGTTATCAATTGTATCAACACTTATAGCATTACTTGCTTCAGAACATTCGCCATGATAAATCCATGGAGTATAGAATTTATTTATGCCTCGGATTAGCAAGTGATTATATACCACATCTTGACTTTGAATGTTCACATTTAATCAATCTATACGTGAACAACGAATACAACATTATAAGCCTATTTGATCTTTTACAAATTTCATGAAACTCTTAACTCCTAAGCATTTAATAAACTGTTTCTGATAAGACATGCAACTTTTGTCCGTGATGTTATACAATTAAAGTAAATTACTAAATGCAATTTAAGTTCTAAATAACATAATGAAAAATCAATTCAAGTTAACTTACTAAGTTTTAATTCAAACAAACAATGAAATTGAGCATGGTAATGAAATTGACCGTGCTAAGAATAAGAAGCAAGAACCCATCTCAAAAGCAACATGTACAAGTAGTGAGTTTTAAACAATACCTCTTAATTCTCAAGCAAAAACTGTAAAATCTAATTCAATTTTTGCTTTCGCTATTCTAAGCTTCAGCACCACCTGTTGGAAAGCATTTGTAAATAAAGTATTAATATCAGTATTCCTAACAAGCATATCAAACTACTCTTAACAAAGAATCAATTAAAAACAAGTATAAAGAAGGATGATGTTTTCCCCTTCAGATTTAATTTAAAAACCAATTTGCTAAAGAATATAGAATTACAATTCTGATATATCAATAACAAACCTAAGCTTTTGGGATCCGTACCGTACCGGTCGGTATCGGCCGGAGATCGGTACCTGGATCCCAACCTCGGTACTGGCCAAAAATACCGGCCGGTACCGGGGTTTTCCATTGGGTACCACCCCGGTACCGGCCGGTACCCAACATACCGAAAAATTTCGAAAAATTTTGCAAATTTTAAAAACCTGGAGGACTAATTTGCAAATAAAAAAATTTAAACCTAAAATATACCCCCCGGACCCCGACTACTACCACCTACCACCACCGCATCCCTCTTCACTCTAACTCTCACCCTCTCTCTCTCACTCTCTCGCTCTCACCGTCTCTCTCGCCGGCGTCTAGATCGTCTCACAGCTGCCGACACTTGCTGTCTTCTCCGGTTCTCCTCCTCGCCTCATCGTGTTCAGAGATCTGGGTTTGTGAAGTCCGCACCTTTCCTCCTTACCGCACCTCTGCACCACCACCGACCCTCCGACGCTCACAATTGGACGGCTGGACTTGGACAACGGACAACCCAAAAACCCGAAGCCCCAACCCGAATAGCAAAGAGAAGACTCGAGTCACCTGACAGTTAAATTTTTTTTTTGGTGTGTTGATACTTGATTTTGTTGGTTGATGAGTTGATTTGTTCTCTTCTTGGTGTTTCCAAAAATTGCTGGTAAACCTTGCAATGTTTTTTTGTGTTGTGGATTGGATTGGATTTGCCGATTTGGATTTGTGTATTAGTGTTGATGAATATGCTGTCGGTGGGTGGAGGATTGGATTTGGAGGTTGAAGTGTTGAACTGTTGAAGAAGTTGGTGTTGGTGGTGTCACGGTTTTGGAAGTTGGAATGGATTAATTAGTGAATATTAGTTGTTTTGTTTTGGAAATTGGAATGAGGATTGGTTTGAAAATTTTTGAAATGGAATTTTTGAATGTTTGGAATTGTTTTAGAATGGAATTTCCACGGTTTTGGAATGGAATTTTTGAAGTTGATAATTTGAAATTGTAGGATTGAAGAATTATTTAAATGTAAAATATTTAAAATTATTGTTATTTCATATTAATTGTCATTATTATTTTTATTAAGATTTTTGAAAGCATGGTTGATGTAAACAGTAAACTAGTAAAGTATACAGTACAACTGTACAATATACCAATATGGACTATTTTGCAATTTTTAAAAATTTTATGGACTATTTCGTAAATTTATAAAATTACCCAAAACGGTATCCGGTACCGACCGGTACCGGTACAGTTCCGTTCCAGAATTCAATCCGGTACCGAGCCCGGTACGGTATTCATAACTTTGAACAAACCACTTTCTTTTTAACAAAAATAGAGATATATCTAGTCCTAGAAATATTGAAAATTAAGTATATCCTCATTTGGATCAATTTTCATAATATACCATTTGGAATAGTAGTCCATTATAGGGTTGAGTTACCTAGCTAGTTACCTGGGCAAACCTTGATACCTTGATCAAGTTGTAGTCAAGATAAGGAGAATAGGTTATGTAAGGATTTACATTAAAGTGGAATTGGAACAAGAGCTACCTAACACAATCCCTATAATTAAGCTTAAAGAAGGCAATATTCTTATAGAGGCTAAAGTTTGCATCTCATTCAAATGAACTCATATATGTAAATCTCATTCATACAAGAACTTCCTTTAAAAAGTCTTATTCACATATACAAAAAAATGAAGAATTTCTTAGAGAAGAAAAAAATCAAACACTTGAAGAAGAATAAGAAAGTACTTAAGGCCATATAAGATGACAATACTTGTTAGAAGAATGAGGAATCCAAAAAAATGGTAAAAATTATTTGATTTATAGACAACAATAATGAGGTACCCTCTCTATCAAATTCTTATGATGATAATGATGATTGTGATGTTGATCTTTTAGATGATAAGTTATTTGAAGGCTCAGAGGTTATGAGGTTGAAAAGGAAGGAATTATCTTTCAAGCATAAAGAGATTTTAAAGGAAGAAATTATATGTATGACATGATAAAACCTAATAGCATGGTCATTGTCAATGATAATGAGCATAATTTGTTGCATATGAATGAGACACTGAATAAAAGAGATTAATGTCCTGAAAGAATCATTGCCTAAATTCACTATAAGTAGTGAAAAATTGAACAACATGTTTGAAGCCTAAAAGAGTCTAAATAATAGGCATGAAATTGGGTTGTCTTATAAAAGTGCATCATACAATGCCAATACATTTTTCTATAATGCTTATCGTGATGAATCATTACTTTAAGTCATCTCATAAGCATGTGACATTAAATTCTAGGCATGAAAACTTCAACACTTATACATCATCTTCTAGGTCTAAAGGTAAAAAGAATTTCAATTTATGAAGAATTCCTAAATTTATTCTTTAAAAAGGAGGTAGAGCTACTAATGGAATCATTACTTGAATGACAACTAATCAAGAAAGATATGAATGTACACCTTCTTACAAAGAGTCGGGAGAAGAAAGTAGATAGGTCATATAATACACAAATTGCAAATCTACACATACACTTCTTAATCAACTTCGGGTTATAGGGATATTAGTATAGATTGTAGATTTATCTCAAATGACTTTCATAAGCTAAATAATTTATTTAAGAGGAAATTCAAGTTTATTTAAGAGTGACCAATGGCTCAAATTATGATAAGATTAAAATTCATATTCACGAGACCTTTCCAATTCTTGAGACCACCTGCTAAAATTGGGAGACGTTTCAAGTTTTTTACTTTAAATAAATATGTGATAAGTAGACTTGACAATAGGACAAACCATGCAAGGGTTGTCTATGGTCAAAGCCCGTGCTAAATATTCTAAATTTAAATTGGGTTTGGCCCGAGGTCTAATCAAGCCCAAAGCTAGCAGCTCAAGCCTAAGTTATGTTAGTATTCAATTGGGTGTATAACTTATGGCCCAAGCTCAAGCTTAGTAAGCTCAACCTAGCCAGATCAAGCCAAATAAAATGGAATTGTTTAAAGATTTCATATCAATTCACTTAGTAACTTAACAATGTTGTTTTGTTATAAAATGATGTCTTTTTATATATAAATGAGTTTAGGTTTCAAGCTAGACTCAAACTATGGAGCTTGAGCATAAGTTATGTCAAAAGCTCAAAAATTATCGAAAATTGACCTAAAATCTATTTAACTCATATAGAACTTGTTGATTTATATTAGGTCGAACTAGGTTCGGCCTTTTTACCAAGCCTAGTGACAAGCTGATAAGCAAACCAATGGTTCTCAAACTTGTAGATCAATTTCTATTTTTTATTAACAAAAATTTTGATTGGTGTTATTCAACTCTAAATAGGGAAAGTTATGTTACTTTTATTGTAGCATTATAACTACATTGAGACTTAAAAGGGAAACTGATACTCAATAAGCTCATCATATCGCCCCTAAAAGGCTCATATAATGTTTTATAGCCTAGCCCACCATATAGAGACTTATGCTCTACTTCAACCAAAAACCATGCTCCTTTTCTACCACTAAGAGACCTATGCTCCTATTTAGGGATTGAAAAAAAGGCTAAGTCTAACTCCATATGTTCTTAATCGACCTGAAGTTAATAAAATCATCCAAAGTTAGATTAGAATTCAAGTTTATACTTAAAAAATTAGAATTTGAGTTAAGCTCAAATTTTTTAAAAAAGTTTTGGCATGCTTAATTTTAGGACTTTTTCTTAGTTTTGAGTCAATCTCGATCTTTATGGTATAAACTCAAATCAAAGTCCGAATTTCTTTGTCATACAAAACAGTGTCACTTTATATGTTTAAACAAAATATAATTGTTTTATATTTAATAAATAGTTACTTTTAGGCCTATAAAGCTCAATTAATTAAGTTTAATACTATGGGATCAATTGAATTTTAGATTATCTGAAATTTGATCGGACTCAAATTTGAACCAAAAGATTTATGGGCGTTACCATCAAGGACGGAGCCACAGTGAGGGCAATGGGGGCACTTGCCCCCACTGGCTCCAAAGAATTTTTCATAAAAAAATTATCATTTTAAATTTTTAACTCATAAAAAAATTAAAATTATGCTATTATTAAAATTTTGCCCCCACTAAAATTTTTTTTACCTCCAGTAAAATTTTGCCCTCACTCAAAAAAATTTCTGGATCCGTCCCTAATTACCATCTCTACTCCTGTTCACTACACCTGCTTTTAACTTTCATATTCAACCACTTGTGTAACTCTTCCTGTAGCCGCATTTGTCAACCTCAATATAAAAGTAAGCCCCTAAATTGAGTCGACAAAGCTACAGTGGGACAACCAATCTCTTGTTAATATAAATCTTTTGCCCAACTCAATAGCCATTTAACTAATATTAAATGGTAAATTAGAAGGGTGGGTGGCAATAATATGAACCATGAGTCACGCTTCAATCAAACTAAAAAAGTGCTCTCTGAAACATTGTCATGAAGTGACAAGTTGTCTCCCAAAGCGTCTTGAGGAGACGTAGATTGATAAGGAAAACTTTGATCAAATTGCTTATCTGGACCAATTTTAATCTACCGAAAGCTATGAACCTAAAAACAAGGGCCAATGACTCTATAATGTTGTTTAGACGTAGTTTAATTGGTAGGAGACTCTCCAAAATGTTTGTACCATTAGATAATTTAAATTCATATCCTCTTATTGAATCTTTGAAATTTTATAAAATTTATTTAAAGATTTTGTATTAGAAAGTTTTAGGTACATTTAATGTTAAATTTTAATACGATTAATTAGATTGAATATATTACCTAATTTTAAATCAATGATTCATTAAATGACTTAGTTATATCATATGGTTAATATATTATTACAATAACTTATTCATTCAAAAAATACTTATTATAAGTTCATTAAAAAAACTATTATAATAGATCATCAATATAACGTTTCTCTTTTTGTTGCCAAGCAGAAAATTAGGTAAGGATTGGTAGCTGGTAACACCAACGAAGCAATCGTTTACAAGTGGAAAGTATCTGGCGTCTATTGGGTCCCAAAGTGCCACGACCCAGTGGAAGAGATTCAATGATGGATATTAATTTAATCAAATAATGTGTTAAGAATGATCTCATCATAAACATGAAACATATTTGCCATTTATGGCAGCCTTGACGAATCGTTCTCGATATGATTCCTAGCTTGTGGGGGATCAAGCCTTTCGCCAGTGTGTTGAGGCTCATTAATAAGCTACGTGTTGGATTCTCCTGCAGCGTCCATGGCATTAATTTTTGTATACTAATTATTGCGCTTGACCTAGCGAGGCTGGGGATGCATTATGGTATGAATTATTGCAAGACAGTTTGTAATCTTTCTATGTCCTTTGTTATGTGTTTTACTGGAGGCAAACACGTGGGAAGTATGACAACCATATGAAATGTTCATGTGAGAAGATGAATAGCTACAGAGCTAGACAATCAATGAGAGAAAAAAAGAAAGGCAATCAATTGATACCAAACATATATGGGATTCTTGTTCCTTGTATTATTGCTTTGTTTTCGTCTTAATAATGGGAGTTACATTTGCTTTGTCATGTATTTTTAAGTCGCGTGTAATAATTAAGACGACAAAAGACCACGCCCAGCTGTGGTGGCATTGTGAATGTTTTGGTCCTGAGAAGAACTGGTGGCCATAGAAGAGCAATCAGTCGTTTTCAGTCTCTGAATCACCAAACTTCTTGGCAATAATTCAGCATTGTTTTTTGATAAATAAATCAATAATTTCGCACTATATTCACTTTCAATCAAGTATTACAAGTCCGTATGCAAGTTCTATAAAATTTAAAAATGTCATTATGGCATGACCGATTAATTCCAACTTCTTCTTTTAATTCTATAATACCGTTGACACTCTCATTGCTCTTCTGCGACTTTTAAAAGTTTTATTTGAGTTCTGAAATCTTGCAACACTTGGCAACGAAGGCGGGGCTGTGTTAGGTGTGATAGGGCAACTGCTCTCATTGGACTGTCAGGATCTTCTGTCTATTTTCTCATATTCTTATTCTGTCCTATGAATCTCAGTCATCTATTTATGTGGGTCCCGCATAAATAGATGGCTGAAATTCATGAGACAGGGTGGGGATAGGAAAAAATGGACAGAGGATCCGTCTCCCCATTGAGTCCAAGAAAAAATAAATATTTTTAAATAATTATATTTAAAAAAAATTAACAATAGGAAAAATATATATATGTCCAAAATTTTGCCCCACTAAACTTTTAAGTCTCTCTCAAGTTTGGTGTTTCTTGCGTACAGAACTCAATATTGCTTGAGCAATTTTTGACCACATTATCTTCATTGAAAATATGAAACTATGGACCTCCAGTCAAGTAGGATGGTGTAAAACGTTGCAATAAATAAACCCTTGATGGGTTTTTCTCAAAGTTTATTTTTCAAGTAATAATAGTGAAAAAAATTACTATAAATTTGGAGAGGATGGTTTAAATTTAGGATTATAGGTTGTAACTAAGCTATCCATTGTGTACAACTCAACTCTCTCTTTGCATTTTTACAAATAAATTATTTGTATAATTAAAACCCGTGATCTTTTGATTACAAAAGAATAATCTTATCAATTTTATGTTTGGCTTGGAGCATTTCTTCTTAAACATTCAATCAATTAGATCATTACCAAATTGTTTATGTAAACAAATTAATAACAATCCTAGTTCTTAGTTTCCTTCAACAAGTAATTGATTCTATAAACGATAATCCAATCACAATTTTCCAGGTTGGGTTCTTGAATCCATGTTCATGTCCAAATAATTCACGTAAATCAAGGATCATGAAGTGATGGCAATAATTCAACATTTAATGGATTAGAATCAAATATGCTTTCAATGATGCCAAGAACCGTGTTTAGGTTCAATGTTTCGCTGTTGAACCTTTTTCTCATTTCTCTTCTCCGTTAGGTGAGAAAACAGATTAAATCCAGCTTTTCTCTTTGTCTAGAAACATATAATTATTTGATGCGAAGAAAAGCAAGAGCTATACATTAATAATCTACGTAAATAAACTAAATCAAGACCAGTACTGCCAGGTATTGAACTACCCTTGTCAACTAGCTGACCTGAGTACTAGTCTAGATCTACTCTTTCGGGGAGTCCTCTAAACAAGGTACAGTAAAAAACTGAGGAGCATAACACGGGTTGTTATTGTTTTGAATGAACAAAAGACATCATAAAATGGAGAGAATATAGTATTATTATTTCCATATTTTATTCAATTGTCAATTTACCGTGTTGTTTCCACGTGGATTTACACTATCATAGCTAAGTACGTGGTGACAATGATCATGTCATGTCAATTTATTATTTGACATGTATGTGTATGGCACGTCAGATATATTATAAAGTCCTAACTTAATAATTGTTTATGGTAATTAACTCAATTTCTTTTACTGCATCAGAAAATATCGTTATAGGAACTAATATTTCAATATTTAAATTCAAGTACAACTGCATTTACGTTTCAACAAAAATGGCCCATAAGTTTAATTCAAACAAGCAAAATTGTTGTTGTAGTGGCGTCGTATATGTAAAATGAAGAATTTGGATTCTCGGATCAAAATAATCATTTCTAACTCATTCCAACTTATATTTAAGCTCTATTTGACAATCAATTGATTGCATTAACCAGTAGCTCTTTTGACGACTAATATCTAGAATAATAATTGCCTTAACTTGAAAACCAGCCAAAGTAGAACAGGTGGCAGGTTATCAGAAACTTACTGGAATGAACTGAAATATTTGGTCACAGCTCAATAAAGATCTAGCATGAAAGTTGTTGGTTTCTTTGGGATTGATACCTTCCCTTTTTTTTTTTTTTCACGAAAAATAAGTGACATAAAGTCTAAATCTTCTGTTTAATATTACTCTGTCTTATTCTGTTTTATAGAATCCCAGCCATTTATTTTACAGGACTCACGCGAACCTACATAACTCAACACCTTATTGTGTAAAAAACATTATATTTTGCACTTTTTCCTTTACGGACAAAAGCCCTACGTCAAACATCAGGCTGCACCATTTCATATACAGATAACACTACGTTACACAACCAACTTCATCTCTATATATAGCTATCCCTAGTCTAAATCTGATCACAAAACCGCTCTCTACTCTCCATTGTTACCGGATATTGGTATTTGGAGTGAAAGTTGAATAACATTTCTAGCCACTGTCTTTCATGGCAGAATCCTACCCTTTTCTACCCGTCTCAAATCATTCGAACTACACTCCTCTCCCAGATGAGAGACAGTGCGGTGAGTCACCACCGAGGGACGGCCGTGGATCGAAGAAAGTGCTATTAATGATCTTTTCCGGGCTGTTTCTGATTGCTTTCCTGGCCGCTTTAACGGACACTAACAAGGTGTCGACCGAACTTCCAAAGCAAACGTCAGGAAATGAAAATGTGGCATCTGTCACATGGACCAGGCCGGAGAGTTTGCAACCGGCGTCAAGAAGCAAAGCGGCAGGCGTGTCGGAGAAGGCAAACGTGGCTGTGGGACTCGAGGACTTTGGGTGGAACAATAGCATGTTGTCTTGGCAAAGAACGGCTTTTCATTTCCAGCCTGAGAAGAATTGGATGAATGGTACATACTTTGCGTTCTCATTTCATTGTTCGAGAATTCCTTTTGTTTAACAACATAAAACAAAAGCATTGAAATGTCTCAGTTTCCTTCGTTTCTTTCAAAGATTTTATTTGTTTTCTTCAAAATTTTAGGATCATTTCTTTAAAAAAGTCAGCAATGATTGTTGTAGTAGCATAGACAATTATGATGAGATTTCTTACCTGATATGGAATTCAAAGAAAAATATTCTCGCGACCGAGGAAAACTAAAACACGAGTTGTTATTTCCTAGTCTATAGGACCTGTGGGGCCAGTTTCGAGTTGTTAATAGCATTTTAATTGGCACGTGGACCTCTAGTTAGAAGGTTTAGGGACTAACCTTTTTTCTTACATGTAATCCTAACACGTGTAAAATTAATAATTGCTGTTCGACATGGACGTCCGATAGCTTTTTAATATATGGAAAAACAAAATTAATCAGTTAAAAATGATTGACTAATTCTTGGAATTACTATTTTCTGGTATTTTAATACTTTCTTTTTTCTCTATCTTTGGCTGCGGCGTTGGGGACGTTCGGACATTAATTGCTGATTCAGATCCTAATGGTAAGAGCCCGTTACTATTTTCTTTGTTTATGATAATTTTTGTAAGTTTCGGTCTTATTTGACAATCAGCTAATTATATTAGCTGTTAGTTAATAGTCAATTATATCAGTTGATTTAACCAACGAATCGTATTAGTTGTTTGTTAAAGATGTTTTATAAAATTAGCTGTTTAATATCTCTTATTCATTTATTGGAGTGATCGGAGGCATAGTAGCTTTTAGATCCTGTATGATTATTGAGGCAATTATTAATTCATCCACATATTTGAAACTAATATCATACCTTCAAAATCTGTAGGTCCATTGTTTTATAGAGGATGGTACCACTTCTTCTACCAGTACAATCCGAATGGTGCTGTATGGGGAGACATAGTCTGGGGCCATGCTGTGTCTAGGGACTTAATCCATTGGCTTCACCTTCCATTAGCCATGGTTGCGGATCAATGGTATGACCAAAATGGAGTCTGGACTGGCTCCGCAACAGTCCTCCCAGATGGTAAAATTGTAATGCTCTATACCGGGTCTACTAATGAGTCGGTTCAGGTGCAGAATCTAGCTTATCCAGCAGACCATAACGACCCTCTTCTCCTAAACTGGATCAAATACTCCGGCAATCCAGTTATAGTCCCGCCGCCAGGTGTCGGTGTCAAGGACTTCCGTGATCCGACAACAGCTTGGTTGACTTCAGAAGGGAAATGGCGTATTACTATTGGCTCTAAAGTTAACAGAACTGGTATAGCATTGATCTATGACACAGAGGACTTCATAAATTATGAGTTTGCTGGGCAGATACTTCATGCTGTTCCTAGCACTGGCATGTGGGAATGCGTGGATTTTTATCCCGTGTCTAATACAACTGAAATTGGGCTTGATACTTCTTCCAATGGCCCTGATGTGAAGCATGTGGTCAAGGTAAGTCTTGACGATACGAGGCATGATCACTATGCAATTGGAACGTACAACGACAAGACTGGTAACTGGTATCCAGACAATTCTGAGATTGATGTCGGCTTAGGCATTAGATATGACTATGGTGTCTTCTATGCATCCAAGACGTTTTATGATCAGATGAGAGCACGACGAGTGCTATGGAGTTGGATTGGGGAGTCTGATAGTGAAGCTGCCGATGTGATGAAAGGATGGGCATCGCTTCAGGTACAAGTTCTTTTCTTGATCAACAGTAAATAGCAGAATTATTGTGATTTATACAGATTGGAAGTAAACTTAAAATCATTTAAGAGCTCTTGGGACTCTGAATTTCACTCGTAGGAGCACTTGAACGGTTATTTTTTGTGACGTAGTTATGATAGTACAACTCTGCTCCGCAGGGCATTCCCAGGACAATTTTGTTGGATACAAAGACTGGCAGCAATCTACTACAGTGGCCAGTGGAGGAGGTAGAGAAGTTGAGATTAAGAAGCCAAAAATTTAAAAATGTTAAGGTCAAACCAGGGTCTGTTGTCCCACTTGACGTTGAAGCAGCCACACAGGTCTGTATTCTTAAATTTTGGCGGTTCAATTAGAGTTAATATAATGTTATACGAGGAAGC
Source organism: Erythroxylum subrotundum (assembly GCA_027563845.1). Taxonomy (NCBI): domain Eukaryota; kingdom Viridiplantae; phylum Streptophyta; class Magnoliopsida; order Malpighiales; family Erythroxylaceae; genus Erythroxylum; species Erythroxylum subrotundum. The sequence goes on along the minus strand of JAOQMQ010000195.1, from coordinate 26,077,386 downwards.
CATGTATTCTTCCTGTTGAACTTTCAATTATTCTTCCTGTTGAACTTGCAACAACTTGGTAATGTAAAACAGCTAGACATTGTTGCCGAGTTTGAGTTGGACAAGAAAGCTTTGGAGAGCATGTCCGAAGCCAATGAGGATTTCAGTTGTAGTAACAGCGGTGGAGCTGCTCAACGCAATACATTAGGACCATTTGGTCTTTTGGTTCTTGCAGACAATGGTCTTTCTGAGAAGACTCCTGTATACTTCTATATTAGTAAAGGACGAGACAGCACTGTCAAAACTTATTTCTGCACAGACCAAACAAGGTAAACCAAACTCTAATCCTGTACCTTTTACTTCTTGCAACATTATCTGATTGATGTTTGTTTTTCATCTAGGTCATCGATCGCAAATGATGTTAATAAACATGTTTATGGAAGCTATGTTCCCGTATTAGAGGGTGAAAAGTTCTCTGTGAGAATATTGGTATGTTCATCTAACCTTAGAATACTGTCATCCTATCATGCATGAGAAGAACGGTTCTTAACATCTATGTGCGTTAACCAGGTGGATCATTCAATCATCGAAAGCTTTGCTCAAGGTGGTAGGACATGTATCACTTCACGAGTATATCCAACAAAGGCAATTCATGGAGCTGCTAAGCTTTATTTGTTCAACAATGCAACTGAGGCCACTGTCACATCCTCGCTCAAGATATGGCAAATGAATTCTGCTTTCATACGCCCTTATCCCAATCTGTCAGACCGTCAATAGACTTCAACTTCATCCATCCAAGCACCTCAACTATTGCCTTATTTCTTCATCAATTTCACCACTCACATTTTGGCAATTGCGTAGGAAGGGTAAAAATTTAGAATGTGGATCTTTCAAAATATTTATTGATTAAAATGGAAGGTTGTTGTGCTACTGTTGACCGTAAGAAACAAAGGTTCGTTAAAGTATTTGAGTGACTTGCAAGATTCGATTACTCAAGTGAATATTCTCTTCAATTAATCATTGCCATTAATGTTCTTGGGCACCTTTGTGATAAAAGAACAAAAACTATGGGTCTAACCAACTAGATATTTGGCACCATGTCAGTTTCATACCCTTACATAAGTACTCTTTAATTTTCTCAAAATTTCAATTTAAAAGTTTTATCCTATCACAAGCGACTATGATGAAATTATGGGAAATTCAAATAAAGACGAACAAGTCTTTATTCAAGGGGACATACCAAATTTAATAATAGCTTTATTTCCATTGTTATTGAAGTAACTTCTAAATTTTTGATAAAGAAGAGGGGATATAGCTCAACAAATATAGTGCAACATACGGAGGAGATCCTTAAGCCAAAAGAGTTGCCACTAGCACTACCATTAGAGTACAAACTTAAGAATTCCATTGATCTCATTTACAAGGAAAATGAAACTTAATCCACACCACTGATGATTATCAATCATCAAAGGAATCAAATTTTACCATGACCATTAAGTTCATGGAGGAAATAAAAAACTAAGTCCAAAAGTAGCCTTGGCACTCAATTATGATTTAGTATCTGGAAATGTTAGGGCCTTTAATTTGTCAACTAGACAAAAGATTATAAAAGACTTTTTTTCCTCTAAAAACCTATTATTTTTAGTCTGTTGGAGACCAAACTTAAGTTAAACCAACTCCAAGAAGAATCCTAGTTTTTGGACAATAAATAGCATACGTTGAGCAATCATCAAACATAGCTTAATGGCATAATTGTTATGGTTTACAACTTAGATCACATTTAGTCTTGTATTCTCAATTCTCTAAATAATATCTTCATCTATAGGTGAAGTTAATTTAATCTAACAAAATTGTTTAAATAACTTATGTATATATTTCAAATTTAGCATTTAGGTTTCATCTTTGGGAAGACTTAAAGAAGATGCAACCACTTACCAATGGTCCCTAGAAAATTTTTTATGTGATTTTAACTACACACTATACATTAATGAAGCTGAAGGCCACTAAGTCAATATGAACAATGTAAGAATGACTGTCTAAATTGTGCTAATCAACTTGATTGTATAGACTTAAGATTTGAAGGCCACTACTTCACCTAGAATACTATCCAAAATGGGGTTAGATATATCAGAAAGAAACTTAATAGAGTAATGGTGGGCTTATAATGGTTACTTTAATTTCCTTTAAGCAAAGCACGTCTCATCCTCCAACAAGCGTAGATCATATGACAATTGAGGTCATAATGCATTCTTTCCATAGCACTAGAATTACCCCTTTTAGATTCTTCAATCATCTTGTTCGCCTACCAAACTTTGAGTTTTTTATTAAAATAGGTCTATATATGAGATTTGATGGTTTTGAGTAACTCAAAATTTTGAGGAAGTTACAAGAGATAAACTAGAAGATTAAAGTACTTATAATGTGAACCTTAGGTTAGAAACCACCTAAACCTAAATTGCAAGGAATTGGAAGTTTAGGATTTTCTTCAAATCAAGTATGGAATTTGAGCCTAACTAAACCCACTGATTAGAACTAAAGTGATAAGAATTTTATCATCATAGTTGCGTTGATAAGATCATAATAATTTCTTCTTAAAGAACAGAAAGAAAATTCTCACAAAGTGAAGAAAACTCTTGGTTTGATTGATATTATGTTCCTCATTAAATTACATCAGCAATATATCTTTTATCTACATATAATACCTAACAAAATTTGTATCATAATCTAAGTTGAAAATAATAAAATAACTTTGAAAAGTTAATACTTATATAAATAAAAATCTAGAGTTCAACACAAATAAAACATTTAATCTTATGTGATCGGCGTTAGTATAAGACTCATATTAATGCTAATTTCACTCTATAACTTTTCAGATACTCAACACAAATGAGTTCAATGATGGTTACAAGTCCACTTCCGCATTGGTTTAATTCCATTTCTTAGACCTCCTAATTCTTTTGCAAGATTGCTAATGATCACTAATATAACACTAGTGTCAGTTACATTTTACTTTGTTATTCTCTAATTTGCTTCAAACTTTGTTCTTCATGTGTTAAGCATATTTCATCTTTGACATGTAGAAAAGTGAACAATCTTGATGATTTGAGAGCTCCGCTTCTGAATTTTGATTTATGGAGTTATGTTAAGAAAATGTTGAAGCTTGGTTTGAGACCTATAGGAAGATTCGAAATTTTCAATTTGGGTTTTCTATGATGTGGGTTTTTCCAAGTTTTATCTTGATTTATCTCTATATCGTGGGTTGTATGAGTTTGGGCAATATGCTTTCACTGGAATTTGCTTGAGACTAGTGGGATGAAGTGGAAAAACTTGAATGATCATATAAATGAGATGAAAGATGTGTTGGTGATCATGTTGTTGAGTGGTTATTGGTACTTTTTGTTGCGTATTACGTGGACCAAGTTTTTTCATCTGGAAGTGGAAAAAATCCTCTATTATTCTTGCACATCCTTCGTAAGAGAAAGTCATCATTTCCTTGGAAGTTTAGTTTGCAAAGGCAGGGATCCAAAGTTTTTGTTAATATGGATAAACCAGGTGTTAGTCAGGAGAGGGATGATAATTTGGTGCACAAGCTGGGTAGTACAAGCAACTCTTGCAATGAGAAGTTGGAATAGTCAATTTCTTTTTTACCCCAGAAGGCACAATCTGGTATGACGGGGAATTCTTGCACAAATTCGAGTATAAAGGTTGAGAAGAGGGCTTAGATATTTAAGGATGGGACAACGGTTGCTTCAGTAGGAGGTTTAGGGGTTATCAAGTCTTTGCCTAAAGGATTACTAGATCTGCTTCTGTCTTGGATGTTGCTTGTGAAGATTTGACAGTTAAAGATAGATCCCATAAAGTTTATGGGTTAAATCAATCAGATTCTGCCTCTAAACAAAGGCAGACAGTCGTAGATGAAAAGTTTGATAACAGCTTTTATCAAGTTGCTAACTGTGTGGAAGACAATACTGATGCAATTAAAGAACTGCAGTGTATTCAAGAAAGTAATGATGAAGATATGAGATTTGATAAAATTAGACATGATGATAGATCCTCTAAAGATTCTCCGGAGGTTCCAGCTTCTCCCTCACCTTTGATGTCTCATTATGATGGAGTGGACGATGATCATAAATCAGACCTTAGTGATGAAATTTGTTCTCTTTCAATCATAAGGGACCGTTTGTAGACTCCATCTTTGAAAAATGGGTTGAAGGGTGAGGGCAACACTATGGTAATAGATATAGCAAGAATGCCAGGTTCCTCTTCTGCCTCCATACAGAGTCAGGTCATCCATATACTTAGTGAGGGTAAATTAGACCGGATTCTGAAAGAAGCATTGGATCACCAATCAAAGGATGCTTTTTCTTTAAACGTTTCAAATGTAGACCCTTAAATTTCATTTGTATTTAGTAAACAAGTACCAGTTCCAACTTTTAATGATGAGTTATCAAACAAAATGCTTAAAAATGCATTAGAAGATATTCATTACTTCTCGATAGCTCAACAACGATGGGGTACTCTTGCTTCAATTAGGTTTGTTCTTCATCATCCCATAAATTTAGTTGAGTATAAACAATTTAATTTGGATGCTTTGTTGACTAAGATGAATTTGTTACATGCTGCTTTATTACCACATCACTTTGATGCTAAGTTGGTGCGAGAATTTTAATGTAATTTGGATAAGGGAGTGTTGGATGATACAACTTTATGCTTTCATATGGTTTACGTGTGGGGGAGATTGATTAAGTTTGATCATGATTCGTTGAACTCATTTTTGGAGTTTGTGAATTTAATCGGGGATCAGTCTTATGAGGATAGATTTGAAGTGAGTAATGAAATGTTGATACTTATGCCTCTTTATTTGTTGAGATTGATCGCATTGAAGGTATTTTTCACGCGGAAACAACGAGTTTTTCGTTACGCTTCTTCAAATGATTATTAGCTTCTTTTGACATTGATTTATCCCAAAGGAGAGATGACTGTGATTTTATCTTTTGTCATGATCGTTTATTTTAGGGGGAGTTTCCATTTCTCTTATTCAGGGAGAGATTTTAATGTGACAAATAATTCCAAAAAGGAGAATATTGTTAAGATATTGTATTATATTTTTGGCATTATTTGTATTTTAGTTTATTTGGGATATCTCTTGTAATAAGGATGTGTTGATTTGGTATAGGATTCTACTATATCTTTTGTTACAAGGAAGTTGATTTGGTATAGGATTCATCTATTTTGAATATGTAGAATTTTTAGAAGTTAAGATAGGGTGGAAGGAAGGAATCCTAAATGATATAGAATTCTAAAAAAGGAAAGATTTGTTGGAGATAAACAAGCAATCCATTTATAGATTTTTGGGAGGTGTTTATTGGTACACCTCAATGATTGATTACGAATTTGGCAGTCCATATTCTTATAGATATTATGATTTCGGCTACCGTATTTTTGGGGTACTTTAGAGATTAAGCACAAAGTTCTATTTATGACTTTTGGTGCTACTATGCGTAAGGGTTTTGGTCAATGAACTACAGAGCATACAACATATTGTTTTTTTGGAAGACTTCATGATTTTGACTTAACGAGGTTGCACATATAGGGGAGTGTTTCTTTGACTCAAGTATCTTTTGTTTATTTTATTTTTGATTTAATCATTTGAAATATTTTATCAATATTATTCAAGAGTGTGAGTACAAATGGATAACCTCAAAGAGTGAGTGGTGTTGGCTCCATAATAGCCTTGTGTAAGACTATTGTACTATAGTGAAAGTTGATTAATCTATGGTGAGGGCCCCGTAGATGTAAACTATGTGTGCCAAACTGAATTAACAAATTTCTTGTATTGATTTATTTACTACGCACTTAATTTTTCTACTTTTGATGAGATTCTGAAAATCATAGTTGCTAACCCAGTTACTTTCTGATAAGCAACTATAAATCTCAGTTTCAAACAACTATGACAGAACAGGAATTTTGTAGAATTTCAACCTTTGGTTTTTCAAATTCAATATTCTTCATATATATATATATATATGAAATTTCTACAATTTGACTACCATGTAATTAGAATACAAATTAGTGATCTTGGTCGTTGATTATTAGAAAGTTAGATGTAAAGTGACAAAATGTGGTTGCTTTTACTCACCTGTGTAGTTCAAATATCCTCCGACTCATGACTATATCTGCTTCACAAAATAGATCTATGTATACAATATAGCAGTAAAATATTTGTATTGTGAGACGTTTAGGTGGATTTGGTCATGACTGAGTTGGCAATGTAAGTTTTATCTCCTAATTATTAGTATGGTCCATTTACAAAAGGTTTAACCCTACCCATTTATTATGTTGCCCATCTACCCAACCCTTAGTCTCGATGATGGCCAGAGACTTGAGTGTTTTCAGTAGGTTTATAGCAACAACAACGATTGGTCCCTGTCTTCCCCAAGCTTCATCAGTTGACACCATCGAGTTGCTCTGGAAGAGGACAGAAGCTCCAACCTTCACACAGACTAAGGAACTTCGGTGGAAAGGCAATGGCTGGAGGTGTTGTGTTTACATTTCCGTTGCTTGTTTACATATATATACGGTCATTTATATGATGTTTCATGCATGTATTTTATACGTGAATTTTGTATGAAATGCATGGTTAAGTTTACATTTGGTATCAGAGCACTGCTTACCTCTGCCTTGCGTGAGAAACCACCGAACCAACTTCCTCTATTTTCTGGGTTCATTTTCTGCCGTGTATGTATGTGTTGAGGGTGTTGATTTTTTTCAACGTTTTGGCCCTCCTTGAGACGTTAAAATCATTTTGTCGTCGTCTATGGAGCATGCGACGTTGTCTGGAGGAAGAGGGACGATGACTGTACCTGAAGGCTTCGACGTTGTGATTTCTGGAGCGTTGCATGATCGAGTTTGCTGCGTCCCTTGCGCGTCGCCTTGTCTTCATCGTCCCACCGCCGGCTTTCCTGCAGCGTTCGGCTGCCTCTGGACGTCAAACCAGTCGAGACTCAAACTGGTTCCAGCCAGGTCACGCCCGACCCGGCTGGAGGTTGAAGACGATACTTTCGTTTGCTTTTTTTTTAAATAATAAATTTTGTTTTATTAATTAGTTGGTCTTGGGCTTAGTTTCAGATCAAGCCTTTATTAATTTGGTGGACTTGGGCTTATTTTCAGACCTAGCCCTTATTAGTTATAGATCTAGCCCCTTAATCTTATGATTTTTATTATAAAATCATTTTGGGTTTCATTTAAATTAGTCCTTTAAATTGTATATGTCTTCTTTATTTTTATGACATGCATATACTAAATGATTAATTGCAACTTTTGTGTGTATAAATTCATGATTATTATACATGCAAATATTTTGTTTAATTTTGCACAAATTACATGTGGTTAATTGCCAATTTTGTGTGTATAAATTCATGATTATTATACATGCAAAAATTAATTATTTTGTGCATTATTATTTAATTTATTTGCATTATTTATGACTTGATGCAAATATTTAGGCTTTAATTTA
>JAOQMQ010000195.1:26045683-26064798 GCA_027563845.1 Erythroxylum subrotundum | reverse complement strand
TTTTCCAAAATAAAAATAAAAATAAATAAATACTTTTACTGAGTTTCGTCTGACTGACTGATGTAGTACGCCACCCTTGCGGGGCACGGACTCGGATATCACCAACGATGTCGGGTTCGGGTCACGCGGGAGTGGGGTGTTACATTTGTAGTGAAAGGTTTCTAGCTACAAAAATAAGTTAATAGTTAAAAAACATCGCCAAACATTATTATCTACAAAAATTATTTTGTACCTATAAAGATTTCTCTTCGAAAATAACTTCATAGTTAAAAAATGTCATCAAATATTTTTAACTACTAAATATTTTTTATAGCTAAAAACTTTTTGCTACAAAAAGAACTCACAGTAAAAGAAGATCACCAAATGTTTTTAACTACAAATATAAAATGTAGCCTACTCTAAATGTAGGTAATATTTTTAAATAACCTGCGAACTACTAGAAGTTGGAGTAAAGCTATAGCCAAAGACTAACTTTTAGCTACGAATTTCAATTCGTAACCAAAAAAATATAACCAATTCAACAATTTATTGTAGTGTATAGAATAAAATATAAGGAAGCAAAATAATATAACATAATTATAAATTTTTTAAGGGCATAATTACATTTATTATAATATTTGTATATATGTTAATATTCTCCTCAAATTGAAGGTGGTGAAATAAACGTCAGTTGAAGTTTGTTAACAAGATTACAAAAGCATAGAGGTGGGTAAACTTTGGTGAAGATATCGGTAGCTTAATCATTGAAAGAGACTAAGCAAGCTTAATAGAATTTTGAATAACATTTTATGAGACAACGTGACCGAGCGCGTATTTAGCAAATCATGCTTAAAAAGCTTGCTTCAGGTCTTAGAGAGCTTTCTAAACATGATAAACTTTATTAAAGGGATGATTATATCCAGTATATAGTTGCATGGATGGATCCACATTGGCGACAAGTGGGGGCACTTGCGCCCACTGCCTCCAAAAGATTTTATATAAAAAATTATTATTTTAAGTTTTGATCCCATAAAAAAATAAAATTTTGCTCTCATTAAAATTTTGCCACCACTCAAAAAAATTTATGGATCCGTCCCTGTATAGTTGCATATGGAATTTACCATAAAGATCCCTATTAAAAAGGAATTTTTCATATCTAGTTAAACAACTTCCACTGTTTTACAACATTAATAGCAAAGATGCTATGAACAAAGATAATACAAGCTACATGGAAAATGTCTCTTCATAGTCAATACCATATTCCTGTGTAAATCTTTTAGCAACCAAGTGTGTCTTATAATGTTATATAGAACCATCATCTTGAATTTTAATTTTATAAACTCATTTACAGCCAATTATAGACTTGTCTAGTTATAAATATACTAAATCTTGAGTATAAGTGTAGGATCCGTATTTTGCGTACTGGGCCCTCTCGCCTCGCATACCCCAAGATTGCACGCGATCCCCACCAATCGGTATTGTCCTCTTTGGTTTTTGGATGAGTCCGCGACTCGAACCCAAGACCTCAAGGTTTTGTCGCATTTAAATGCACGACTCTTACCATTGAGCCAAAACACGGATCCTACAATAAGTGATGGTGAGAGCTTAAGTTTTACTTTCATAACTTGCTATTACATAGGTTTAATATTAGCCTCACAATAAGCGCGAGGTTTATATAAAGAAAAATCACATAATAACAATAACAATTGTAAATTGTAGCGCCCCCTTACCCTAGAGTACATACCGGGACGCCCTGAGGACATTTCAGTACATAACCTATGATAATGACATGCTGCGATCAATCACAACATTTACTAAACATGGCATCATATATCTCTGTTCTTTTATGAACATCATTAATAAAGTCACAATATTTTAAAACCCCAAAATTTTCTCATTTCATTTCGTAAAAATCGAAGATCTATAATATGTCTTTCAACATTCCCTACATGTACATCATCAAAGCCTAATACAAAAGTGCTACATGAAAGAGGAAATACACAAAAACTATCTAATATGTCCAAAACCTAGCTGACCGACCTTTGAGCAATGACTACTCTTCCCAAATCATAAGTCTACACTGCTTGTAGAGTCTCTCAGTAGCTAGAGTCGTCTCTCAGTCCTGAAAAGACAACGTTGCAATTTTGGTGAGTTTTGCAAACTCAATAAGGTAACCATCATCGATGGTTCACTCAATTCATGCATCACATCAATACATATAACATATAATTTCACATTTTTGCATATTCACGAAATATCACATTTCACTTTCAGAACAACCGTCATAATTATTTCAATCATATAAGGTGCCCATATAAAGTATAAATGCCATGCATATGAGACTCACTTTCATTTATTATTGTCGTTGTGACCGAGTGCCCTTTTTACTAACTCATATCTCTTAGTGGACATCGAGTTGTGTTAAATTATGTCCTATATCTCTTAGTAGATATCAAATACATTCACAATGGAGCCTGAGGATCTAAGCACAATCTAAGCTTTAAGCTCCTTTTTCACTAGCGACTCCGATCACAACTTCCTTTATCTTCCATGCATTCATGTATTGAAATGCTTCACATATCATTTTCTTAATCACTCACATGCTTGCACATTCACATTTAGATCACAATTTTCATCAGACAATTTTCATCAGACCCAAGGTCCGGCATTCAACATCATTGTTGAGTATCACATTTTCATCCATATGCAACTGCATATTCAGAAACACATTTATCATCGGACCATGGTCCCACATTTAACAATCAAATTATGTACACTTATTGCAATCCAATTCACATACAAAGAGCACTTCAATGTTCTCACATTTATCAAACTCCTTGGACATATATTGTCCCGAATCAACACTCAAAGCACATTCATAAAAATAACCCAATACATAATTTAAGCAAACAAGTAATTAAGTGAGACCATCTAAGTTACTCACAAGTCGCTCTCGAAGCTAATGCCTGGAAGTTCCGGCAATGTTTGGAGGTTGACGTTCCAGTTGCTCCTCTATAATAAGCAATATACACATATCATAATTTGCACAATTATAAGTGTTTAAAAATGCACATGTATGCGATGACATATGCACAATGCATGTTTATGACAATCTCGGGCATTTTTCCATTATCCTCATCACATAATCATTCCTTTCTCAAAACTCACCTGAGTATAATTTATACTTAGGTTTATACCTCAACAAAACCCTTAAAATCACAATTCATAACTCATTAAATCACTTTCAGATTGTTCCAAAACTAAATTTCGGGTCTATTGTTCTTATACTGAAATAGTACACTATACTCAATTTCCATCCAGAAATTGAAAGTCTTAGAGACTGTATCAAAATTCAACTTCTTCATGTAATTTGTAGCTCTATGTCTCTATTTTACTCCAAATCAAAAATCATCTCATTTGGATGTCTAGAGAAGAAGTTATGGTCAAAAGAAACAAGACTGTTCAGTTTGAAATTTCTCTCGGGTGTTCAAACCAAAAATCCATCGATCCACATTCCATCTTTTATTCACAGTGAACATGAAAAATGTCTATTTTTGTCTTATTCATGACAGGACAATAAATCACCATTTTTGTTTCATAAAATAACAACTCCAAAGGATTAACAAGATACTCACTTGATAAAACTCCAAAATCTTTAAAAACTTTAAAAAAACCCTAACTCTCATGCACCCACGTACATCATCTTGAAGGTGGTTTAGGTTAGGTTTTTCTTGAGGCAAAAAGGAATAGATAACGAAATTGGGGTTAAAAAAAAGGTAGATGAAAGCAAGGTATAACTCTAGTGAAGGTTTCGGTGAATCAAAAACCCATGAAGGAAAAAGCTTGCAGAAGATAGTTTTGAAGAAAAGACTAAGTCAAAAGTAACTTAGTCTTTCAAGTATAAAAGGAATGTGAAATAGGTTTATTAAGTCAAGAAGATTATCGATATTGATAAAAGTCAAATAATAATGATAATAATGGAAGTGTGTGAACTGTTTTGATGATTTTGTTAAGTGCGCAGATAAATATATGTGGCACAATTCATCAAATCAAAACGATGCTTACGTGAAAGCTGAATAAGATGAAGCGTTTAAGTTGGATCAGACGAATTTATTAAGGCGCAGATGGATCAGACGGAGTGACTAAGTCACAAACGGATCAGACGGATTGAACATGTCTCAGATGGATAAGGTGAATTAGACTAAGTCTAAGATGATCAGACAAAGCAGACTAAATCTGAGATGATCAAAGACTAAGTCTGAGATGATCAGACGCATTGACTAAGTCTGAGATGATCAGATGAAGTAGACTAATCTAAGCAAGGCAGTGTAATTGGACGGAGTAGATGCATCTAAGCAAAGCAATGTAATCGAACAGAGTAGACGCATCTAAGCAAATAGACGCAACTAAGCAAAGCAATATAATCGGACGGAGCAGACGCATTTAAGCAAGACAGATGAAGTACACGATTCCAAGCCAAACGCAGACACGTCTAAGCCAGACGTAGACGAAGCAGACGCGTCTAAACCGGACTCAGATGAAGCAGACGCGTCTAAGCCAGACGCAAACGAAGTCCACGCGTCCAAGCAAGACACAGATGAAGTAATTAAAGAATGTCCTAAAATGTCAGTTAGTTGGAGTTGAACTCAACTAATAACAGACGCTGGAAGATTTCAAGGATTCGTCTCTTAGACGATTTAACACAATTCAGCTTTACTCCATATATCTCTAACAGTTTCAATATCATCATCTCTCATATTCTAAAGTAATCTCCGAAGTTTTCAAAGTCATTTTTAACAATTTTCTAGTATTAATGATTCCTATTTCTATTTTCCATACATCAATTTACTTGCCAATTTGGCATTTTTCTTAGTCCAATAAAATCAACATTTTCGGAAATTATTCCTAAAATTCACAAGAATTCAAAATTTAAAATAAAATTCCCAAGAATTCAAAATTTAAAATTACACTCACCAATTAAATTTCTGATACAACAATTTCACAAATTCTCAATAGTATTACATCATAATTCAATTATACCAGGAATTATCCATGAATGCATGTGCAATTATTTTCATGTGCAGAAGTTCAATATTCACGTGTATATGTATGTCATATAATGCATGAGCATGCAGTGCATTTCTAAATCTCTCGGAAATCTCTCATTCTTACTATTTTAGCCTTAACATGGATAACGAGATGTTACATAAATGGTAACATTAGTTTATCCTACACGAGTACTTGATGAGTAGAGGGAGGAATAGTATGGGAACTTTTAGTGACCGAGGGTGAGATGATAACTGGAAGAGAGGAGCTATTAGAATCCATAAATGTTTAAGAGTCATTTGGGGAAGGCAATGAGATGCCAATATTATTTTGCCTAAAGTTTCCTACAAACCAGTCATTATGACAACAACAAAAAGACGGATTTGTTAGGTAGAAAGAAGGAACAATTTGAGCATGAAAACCTGATATGGTAGAAAATATTTAATGCTCCTAAAACGTGATATAACGAGCAATCTTGAAAAATTATGAAACTAGGTCCCAATGTCGGTAACCTTTATAGTCTATAATGTATCCCAATAAGCAACATAATCTAGATTTAGGTTCCAATTTTATGTGCTCAAGAGGTTAAAGATGAATAAAAATCGCACTACCAAAGACATAAAAGGACTGATAATCAGGTGCATAACAATGTAAACATTAGAAAGGAGAAATATTACCAATAGTAGGGGAAGAAAATCAATTAATTGTAAAATAATAGTAAGTGTAGCGTTCCCCATAAGGACTTGTGACATGTATAAGAGATAAGAAAAACATAAAGAATATAGAAGATATACTTATGTTTGCATTCTACTTGACCATTTTGTGCAATATGCCTAAACAGTATAGTTGGACCATTAACCCAGTTTAAATTAAAAATTGATATAATTCAAGGTCTTTTTATTCCAAGACAAAATCTATTTGAAGAATTTTAATAAAACAAGAAAATTGAGTTTTATCATGGAAGCAAATTGTATATATGTTTGAGGAAACTTAGATATATTTTTAAACAGATAAATCCATGTATACCAAGAAAAATATTCCACAAAAATAGCAAAATAACTAAAAACCAACTATTGTAAGATTATAAGTAAGTCCACAAATATCAAAATGAATTAAATCAAAAGGTACAGGAAACATAGTTACTATAATTAAAAGGTAAAGTATGATGTTTAGATAACTGGCAAGAAACACAATCAAAATGTTCATTTTTTAGATGACCCAAACTTTCATTTAAAATTAGAGATTTAAGTTTATAGCTAAAAATATGACCTAAATAAGAATTTCATAAACTAAAAGACAAAGTGGAAACAACAATCTTAGTTGGAAGATTTATATAGTCTAGTCCAAATAATTGGCCAATTTTACATTTTTTCCTAAGGACAAGCCCTATTTATGAATCCTATACAACACAACTACAGATCGAAAAATATAAGTCAACACCAAGTTCATACAATTGAAAAAAAAAACAAAATTTGAGGATAATTTAGGAATAAGAAATGTATTAAGAATGTTGACTTAGATGTATAAACAATGTTTATTTTATAAACATATAAAATAGAGATATCGTTAGTGTGAATAATAGGAGGGACAAGAGGAACATTCATAGAAGAAAAAAAAAGCAAGAATCAAATATCATTTGATTGCAATAAGTAGAGTAAAAAAATCTAAATAGATGTATCCAAAATGATAGAAAGAATAGAGTAATTAGATGGAAATTGCAATTGTTAAAGAATTATGAACATCTTAAGGGTAAATGTTAGAGATGGAGAGGTAACAGATCTCTCAATAGCAATAGCAATAGTGGAACAACAAATAATTCTAAAAGCACTTATATAAGAATTACTAGAAGTACCAGAACTGATAATATGCAAATTATAAGCTATGTACCACAATTAGTATTTATATATCCAAGTTTCCTAAAATAATTATATGTAATAGTACGAGAAGAACATAGAGGAATAACTAAAGTAATATTAGTTTGAAAAATAGGCTTAAAAGGAGTAAATAACTAAGTGGCCAATATAGAATATATTAGTGACAATTAACACTCAACTCTTAACATGTTTTGAGACGAGTTTCTTCAAATAGCAATTTATGAATCATAACATCTAGTTTAGCCGTAGAATATGTTGGAGTAAAGACGCACTGACAAACTCATATTCAAATCTTAAAATCATAAAAAGATGCCAAACACGTTGGTAATTAAGAAACCCATATAAATAACAAAAGAGGAAACCACAATTTGCCAACTAATCCCAAAGTTTTTGAAGTTTAGAGACATAACTATGTATGGTCTGATTAGGGTCTTAGTGAACGTGATAACGGCAAGGATAGAATTAAAACTTATGCACATCATTAAAAATAAATTATATGGTCATTAAAAAATGTTAGCTTAAGGTTTGTATTTAACGATTTTGATGATAACTTTATAATATTTCAAAATTCAAATTGGATTTATTTATTTATATAGGCAACGATATAATTCTTAAAAGGAAATGAAATCATAGGATAATTGCTTCCTTTCTTGCAAGAACCCATTTTATGAACTTACCTAATTAGAAATGGTTCCATGACATCCGGAAGGATCTTAATAATTCGAATAATTAGCTCCAGAAGCCTTGACAAAATGTTTATCTTAACCTCTAAATATCAAAGATTTCAGGAGAGATGATATCGAAAATTAAGCAACTGCTAGTTGAAGAAAATGTCTACTTAAGAAAGAGCCACTATATTTGCGATAGACAGAAAACTTGCCAAATACTTTAACAACATCAATATTCTTCAAAGTCACATCTATATCAAACTCCTAGTGCTTTAGAAAGTGAAATCACTCTATTGAGAGAGCTTTATACATTTCTTGTTGAGAGCTTGTAGAGGTTTGTTAAACACTATAAGTGTGGAAGGTTGAAGAACCTTGAAAAATATGTACTTGTGAGCTTGGAGAGGCTCGTGAAAATTTACTACTTAAAGTTTATAGTGAAATACTCAAGTTGAATACCTAGGGACTAGACGTAGGCTTCGTTCTAATTTAGACAAGTATAAATTGAATATGTCACTCTCTGTATCTCTTAACTTTTAAATTTTCGCTTTATAGTGTTTGTGTTTTCAACTTACAAGAGGCTCATTCGGTTTTACAATAGGCTCCTTCTGTTTTATATCGTAAGAGGTTCCTTTCATTTTTGAAACAATTAACAGGCTCCTACTGATTAACAGGCTCCTTTCGTTTTGAGCGTTAATAAGCTCCTATCGATTAATAGGTTCCTTTCATTTTGAGCATTAGCAGGCTCCTTTTCTTTTTAAGCGCTAGCAGGCTCCTTTCAATTAATAGGATCCTTTTGTTTTCAACATTAATAGGATCTTTTAGAAAGTTGATAGGACCCTTCTGTTTATAGACTTATTTTGTTTAGAAGGATATTATCAAGTACTTTGCAAATTTCTTTTTACACACAATTCACCCCCCTCTTGCATGTGTTTGCTTTATCATTTGGTATCAGAGCAAAGTTTTACACTTATTATGTTTTACAACACGTGATAGATCATGGCAAACAATTTGAGAAGCCTTAAAGGACAATTCGTCTCAAAATCTCCTTATTTCAATGGAAACAACTACTCCTACTGGAAAGAGAGAATGATTATTTATCTTCAATCAGTAGATATTAAAATCTGGCAAGCTATTAAAGTTAGACCCGCACCTCCTGCTATTGATGGCGTAGAAGTGTGTACTGATGCTGATAGAAGATATGCACAACTGAATTCCAAAACAAGACATTATCTTATCTGTGCACTATCTCCGGAAGAATACGAAAAGATATCTTATTGTTCTACAGTAAAGGAAATGTGGGATAAACTACAAGTCGCCTTTCAAGGAGTGAACGAGGTAAAAAAACATAGAATAAGTCTTTTAGTACATCAATACAAAACTATTTGCATGAAACAGGGAGAAACAATAGACGAATTTTTTAGACGTTTCAATAACGTCATCACTGCCTTGAAGAGCTTGGGTAAGATATCTCCCAATGATGAACTTGTGACAAAGATTTTAAGATCACTACCAAAGGAATGGAGAACTAAGGTGAAACTCTAGAGACTGCGAAGGATCTCGACACTATCTTGCTCTATTAGTTAAGAGGAAACTTAATGATCCATGAAGTCAAACTTAGCGGGATGAAGGATCCTCATACAAAAGAGGAATGAAACTAAAAGCAACTGATGAATCAAACAGAGATGAAAGCGACACTGAATTGCAAATAGAGGGAGATGACGAATTCAATTTCATGGTTAGAAAATATGGTCCCTTCTACATAAAGAAGCTCATGAAGAAAAGAGAAGCAAACAAGAAAATTGGAAACAACAAGTTTCTATCAAAAGGGAGCAGCAGTAATAGCAATACAAAAAATAATCAAATTGTATGCTATCACTGCAAGAAACCTGGACACACAAGACTAGAATGCCCTCTTTTTGAAAAGGACAAATTAGAAAATAGAAAACCCAAAAGCAATCTATGACTGCAACTTAGTTAAAAGAGGACTTTGAAAACTTTGATGAAGAAGAGCTTAAAGAAGTCAGCAAGATTTGCTTTATGGCCGAATTAGGAGACGATGAGGTATATTATTCTAACTTCGATATTGAAATTGATGAATTAAGAGATGCATATTATGAACTGTATGATCAGTATAAAAAACTGAAAGTACAATATTTCGAAAAGGTTGAGAAGTATAAAAATAATGATGCATTTTTTACAAGTAAGATTAAATCACTAGAATCTGAGAATAAGAATTTGTTGTCTATAATTATGTTTTTTGAAAATGACAACAAGCAAAAAATATCTGAAAATGAATTCTTGGAACAAAAGGTAAGTCAATTAGAGAATGCATTACTTGAAAATGATTATATTAAGGTAAAACATTTAGAAGAAAAAGTTGCTTCTCTGGAAAAAGTTCTTGCCAATTTTGTTGATGGTAGGAGTAATCTTGATGCATTACTTGGGAGTGGTAAAGACTTTTTGACAAGGCCGGAATAGGATATAATGAAAAAAAAATTAGGCCATACAAGAATTTCTTTGTTAAATCCAGCAGTAACTATAGCCAAAACAGCAGGAACCTAACCAATGGAAAAAATAATAGTAACTATCATTCATCAGTTTTTGTGTGATTATTGTGGTAGAAATGGTCATATTAGTCACTCATATTTCTTTCGAAAAATGAAGAAACAATCTCATATGTATGTTTGGAGACCGAAAAATCAAACTACTAACCTGAAAAGACCCAAAAAAAATTAGGTACCTAAAATGAGATAATTTATTCTACATATACGCTTTAAAACGGAGACAAGAGAAAATCAAGGGCTAGTTGATAGCAGTTGTTCGAGACATATGATAGATGAAATATCACATTTTAATAATATTGAAAGAAAAGACAGAGGTAATGTTGTCTTTGTCGATAAAAACAAGGCAAAAGTCACTGGCATTGGTAAAATTGGTGACTCTAACTCTGCTTCTATTGATAATGTTCTTTATGTTGATGGATGGAAACATAGTTAGTTGAGTGTGAGTCAATTATGTGATAAGGGTTATAGAGTTACTTTCTATGCATCACATTATAAAATTATTGATAATCTTAATGAAAATATTGTATTTGTTGGTCTTAGAAATCAAAACATTTATTGTACTCAACTAGAAGATATGTCTTCACAAAATGTCAAATGTTATGTTTTGTTTCTATGGAAAAGGATTCTTTTATTTGGCATAGAAGATTTGGACATGCTAGTATGAGCATCTTCTCAAAATTGTCCAAAAATAAGTTAGTGAGTGGACTTCCTAAGCTGAAGTTTGAGAATAATCAGGTCTGCGAAGCTTGTTTAAAAGGAAAACAAATCAAAAGTAGCTTCCCTCATAAAAACATCATGTCTATAAACCAGCCGCTTGAACTTGTACACATGGACTTATTTGGTCCTACTAGAACTCAAAGCTTTGGTGATAAAAATTAAGACTTTGTTATAGTAGATGATTATTCTAGATTTATATGGGTTTATTGTCTATCAAATAAGGATGATAATTTTGAAGTCTTTGAGAAGTTTTGTAGAAAAATTCAAACTGAAAAAGGATATAGCATCACATCTATTCAGAGCGATCATGGAGAAGAATTCGATAATAGAAAATTCGAAGATTTCTATAATGAAAATGGGATATCTCACAATTTTTCATATCCAAGGACTCCTCAATAGAATGTAGTTGTTGAGAGAAAGAATAAGAATCTCATTGATATGGCCAGAACAATGCTATGCAAAAGTGGTGTACCTCATGGTTACTGGGTAGAAGTCATGTCAACCGAATGTCATTTACTTTCGAGCATTTGGTTACAAGTGCTTCGTTCTAAATAATGGAATAAAAAAACAACCTTGGAAAGTTTGATGCAAGATTAGATGAAGCTATCTTTTTGGGCTACAGTACCGCTCATAAAGGATTCAAAGTTTACAAAAAAAGAACAAAGAAGATAGAAGAATCAATACACGTGGTATTTGATGAAGCACTACCCTCGACAATAGTAGCTGATTCAGATGATGAAGAGCATCCCTTGGCTCCTAAAAATACATCGCAGACTCAAGCAACACCTATAGTACCTTCAGAATTATAGGATCAAGAAGATCCTTCTGAAGCCAGGACAGAGTAGGCTCCTTCATCTCAAACGTAGTCTATACAACGAAGAACACCAAGAGAATGGAGGGATCTTGATACACATCAGTACATTATAGGAGACTCCTCTGAAAGTCTAAGAACCAGATTATCCTTCAAGAACAACTTTGTTTCCCTCATCTCACATTAAAACCAAAAATCGTTAAAGAGGCTCTTACTGACGAAAATTAGGTTTCAACTATAAAAGATGAATGAAATCAGTTTGACAAAAACAAAGTTTGGAATCTAGTATCTCGTCCGCAAAATAAGTTAGTCTTTGGAACTCGTTGGGTATTTCAAAACAAACTTAACGAAAATGGTAACATGGTAAGAAACAAAGCTAAACTTGTAGCTTAAGGTTATAATCAATAGGAACATATTAATTTTGATGAGACTTATGCACCTGTTGTTAGACTGGAATCAATTAAAATTTTACTTGCCTTTGCATGTTATAGAAACTTCAAATTATTCAAAATGAATGTTAAAAGTGTCTTCTTAAATGGATATATTAACGAAGAAGTGTTTGTTAAGCAACTTCTAGGCTTTGAAGATAACCATCATGACTATGTGATGAAGTTGACTAAAGCCCTGTATGGTCTAAAACAGGCTCCTCGAGCATGGTATGAGAGGTTAAGTAATTTTCTGCATAAGAATAACTTCGAAAGGGGAAATGTAGATAAAACCTTATTTATTAAGAAAAAGGAGAATGATTTACTCATAGTGCAAATATATGTTGATGACAAAATATTTGGTGCTACTAATAAATCTTTTTATGAAGAATTCTCAGCATTGATGCAGGGGGAGCTTGAAATGAGCATGATAGGAGAACTATCTTTCTTTCTTAGCTTACAAATCAGACAAATATAAAAAGGGATCTTCATTAGCTAAGACAAATACACAAAGTAACTCATCAATAAGTACCATTTTGAGAATGTCAAACCTATGGGTACTCCTATGTATACTGGAACTAAATTTGATAAGGATGAACAAGGCAAGGCTACGAATGAGACAAAGTACAGAGGAATGATTGGGTCACTACTATATCTTACAAGCTCAAGACTAGATATTTTGCTTAGTGTATGCCTTTGCACACGCTTTCAATCAGATCCAAAAGAAAGTCATTTTTCAAGTAGTCAAAAGGATCTTTTGTTATCTTCACGAAACTGTGTATTGCAGATTATGGTATCCAAAAACTAATTCTTTTAACATAGTTAGCTATTATCATGTAGAATATGCATATGATAAAGTCGATTGAAAAAGCACAAGTGGTCACTATCAATTTCTTGGAGGATGTCTAGTTTCTTAGTTTTGCAAAAGACAAAATTGCACAGCGCTTTCAATAATTGAAGCAGAATATATAGCAAATGTCAGTTGTTTTACTCAAATCTTATGGACGAAACATCAACTCCATGATTTCTCTTTGAACTTAATCATATTCTTATATTATGTGATAATACTATGGCAATATATCTTTCAAAAAATCTTGTGTATCATTCTAGGACAAAGCATATAGAAATCAAGCATCATTTTCTTAAAGATCATATTTTAGAAGGAACAATTGATCTTTTGCATGTTAATACTGAAAGTCAAGTAGCTGATATTTTCACTAAGCCACTATCTAAAGATAGATTTTGTGTGTTAAGAAAAGAGCTTGGTATGTGCAGGCTATTTGATATTATTTTTGTATAAATATTATATGTTATTTTTTTGGCAGGCTCCTTCTAGTCCGATCCTTTAGTAGGCTCCTTCTAGTTTAGAAGGCCCCTCTTAGTTTCGAGACCTCCTATTAGTTTAGTAGACTCCTGCTAGTTTAAAAGGCCCCTTTTATTTTAGAAACCTCCTCTTAGTTTGACATAATAGGGTACACATATCCTAAAAAAGAAGTTATTCATGGCGTCATTTCAGCTTTTACAAACGCACGCGCTGTTATGAAAGCTCTCCATACGTGTCTGACAGAAGATACGAAGATGATCACACTTCCTGTTTTGGCATGTACGACTGCCTATTCTCACAAGATATCAACACTCAATAATCGTTTAATATACCAGAAATAGACTTCTTTATTCTACTCATCGTTGTCCTTCTCACAAGCGTTGTTCTTTTCCTCTTTGTACTCTAACTTTCTACCTTCTCTCTGTTTTCCCTCTCTACATCCTAACTTTCTGCCTTCTTTCTGTTTTTCCTCCAATGACACGAATGAAGTCAAAGGGATAGAAGAAAACCTTAGCTTCAACTTCTAGCCATGAACAAACTCTTGTTTCTAAGTCCTCTTCGTTTCTAATAGTAGGTTTTTTGAACACTCCTACTAAGCTTGTCTCTGTTTCCTCTAAGCCCCAAACTTCAGAAACACCCATTCAGGAAACTCCAGAAGAGAGAAAAAGATAGATTCTGGCTATGCTATCCCTAGAATTAGGCTCAGACTAATTCTCTGAAAACACTGAACCTTCATCCGAACAGCAATATGTCTCTAACTCTAGTGGAGAAGAAAAAGAAGAAGAAGAAAAGGAGGAGGAGGAGGAAGAAGAAGAAGAAGAAGAAGAAGAAGAAGAAGTAGGAGTAAAGGAATAATCCTTTAGTGAGGGGGAGCAAACAAGAAAAGTAAGATTTCACATACCTATCCTTACTCTGACCACTCCTACTCCTTCTACACTCTTTTCCAAAATTTACACACCTCCTTCCACCACTCCTAAACCTGGTCCTAGGGATAAGAAAGTGCTTAAAGTGCATTGAGTTATAAATGATGATGATTCAGATGAAGAACCGACTCAGTTAATAAGGAGACCACGGACCAGAGTAAGTGTGGCAAAGCAAGTTGTACAAGAAGAAACTTATGAGGTCAAAAAGAAAGAAGAAGAAGATTCACAAAAAAGAAAAAGGGAAGAAATAAGATAATGCAAAGTGCATATGGTCGAAGAAAAGATTGAGGACCCAGTTGTTAGGGATGAGCCAATTTTTGAAGAAGCCATGTTTGAAGAAATCCCTAAGGCCAAAAGGACAAAATCAAAGAAACTCACCATACTTCGGAGGGGAGAGTCCTCAGCACAAATGAAGTTGTTTCAGTCGCTGGACGCTGAAGTAAGGTACAAGACGCGCTACAAGAAGAGAAAGGTGGTAGGTGGACACATCTTGCCTCCCAACCTATTTGATGAAATCGGTACTCCCACCTCTTCCTATTTGATTGTTGTTGGATGGGAAAATTCTGTAAACTTGAATGAAACAACCTATGATGACCTGGTTTGATGTTTTTACACATACATGAAAAAGATGAAATTGATGGAAAGCTGACAATTATTTCTTGGGTCCATAAGTGTGAGATCTTAATTACGGAAGAAATTTTGGCAAGCATTCTGAAGTACTTCCCGTAAGTAGGATTGATCTTCCCTATCATAAGTGGGACACTGCTAACCTTGATCTAGGAGAGGTTGTAGACTTTATATGTCTACACACTGAGAATGCCCATGAAGGGAGACCCTGGTGTAGGCACTTAGACCTATTGTCAAGATGCCTTGCATCCATTTTAGTTACTTCAATTTTTCCAAAGAGTAGCTCAGTAGAAAGATGCAGTCTCCTAGATATGTATGTGGTCTACAATCTTTTAAAGGGCAACAAGATGAACCTCTCAGCAATGATTCTGAAGTTTATCGTGGACAAGGGAAGTCACAAGAATACAAATGGTGGTCTACCATATGGGATATTGCTAACCAAAAGTTTTGCTTACTATGGAGTGTCTTTTGAAAATCTGGATAGTTATGCTCCTGGTAAGTTCCATTCTTTCATTCCTTACTAATGCAAGTACAAGCTGAAAGATAATGTGTGGGTTGAGAAGAAAACTGAAAGAGCAATAGATCTCTTGGGTCTTGCTCCATAAAAATTAGCCCCTACCGTACTCTACAATACCAACGATCTGATCCTTCAACTACTGAAGAAAATTCTTTCTAATCAAGATCAAATGCGTAGCCAGATAGACAACATGCAAAATTAGAATCTATATGTAGATTTTGCTTAGAAAAATTTCTGAATCTTCTTAATGACTCTGTTTTTGCTTGGTTTGTCCTTACATACTTGTGATATTGTTTCACGCCATAGTTACTCTTTCCCTCTTTTTTTTTTTTTTTGATAATGACAAAGGGGGAGAATAACTAATGATAAATAGTTAATGATTTACTTTGCATTTGTGATATATTTTCAATATTATTAATTTACATCTGTGATATATTTTCAATATTATTAATTTGCATCTGTGATATATTTTTAATATTTCCTTGATGATATATTTGTTATTGATGACATATTCTGCTAATTGTTGCTGAAATGTTATTGAACTTGTGAAGTTTAAATCTGTGATATACAAACGATAAGCTCCTTCCTTTAGAAGTCAGGCTCCTTCTAATTATAACTATGAGTAAGAACATATAAAGTTTACAGGTATCTCTCGAAATCCTTTATTATTTTTAAAATTTTGAAAATATATCTATTATTGTTTGTCATCATGAAAAAGGGAGAGATTGTTAGCTCAAGGTTTATGGTTAATGATTTTGGTGATAACTTTATAATATTTCAAAATTCAAATTAGATTTATTTCCTTATATAGGCAACGATATAATTCTTTAAAGGAAATAAAATAGGAGAATTGCTTCCTTGCTTGTAGGAACCCTCTTTATGAACTTACCTAATTAGAAATGGTTCCATGACATCTGCAAGGATCTTCCTAATGCGAATAATTAGCTCCAGAAGCCTTAACAGAAAATTTATCTTAACGTCTGAATATCAAAGATTTTAACAGAGACGATTTCGAAAATTAAGCAACGACTAGTTGAAGAAAATGTTTACTTAAAGAAGAGTCACTGCATTTGTGATAAATAAAAGACTTGCGAAATACTTTAGCAGCATCAATATTCTTGAAGGTCATATCTATATCAAACTCCTAGTGCTTTAGAAAATGAAATCATTCTATTACGAGAGATTGTTAAACCTTTTATACATTTCTTGTTGAGAGCTTATAGAGGTTTGTTAAACATTATGAGTGTGAAAGATTGAAGAACCTTGAAAAACATGTACTTGTGAGCTTAGAAAGGCTCGTGAAAATTTACTACTTGGAGTTTACGGTGAAATACTCAAGTTGAATACTTACGAACTAGACATAGGCTTAGTTATAAGTCGAACCAGTATAAATTGACTGTATCACTCTCTCTCTTAACTTTTAAATTTTTGCATTATAGAGTTTGTGTTTTCAATATGCAATAGGCTCATTCGGTTTTACAATAGACTCCTTTTGTTTTAAATCACAAGAGGTTCCTTTCGTTTTTTAAATAATTAATAGGCTTCTATTGATTAATAGACTCTTTTCATTTTGAGCATTAATAGGCCCCTGTCGATTAATAGGTTCCTTTCTTTTTGAGCGCTAGCAAACTCCTATCAATTAACAGACTCCTTTTCTTTTTTTAGCACTAGCAGACTCCTTTCAATTAACAAGATCCCTTTGTTTTCGAAAGTTGATAGGACCCTTCTATTTATAGACTTATTTTGTTTAGAAGGATAATATCAAGTACCTTGCAAAAATATTTTTACACACAATTCACCCCCTCCCTTTTGCGTGTGTTTGCTTTATTCTAAAGTCCCTTACCTTATGTGCAGTATCAAATGGTGGAATTCTCCCTTAATTCCATAAGGAAAAGTTTTGAAAAACCATATCAAAATTTGATGGTTTTTACGATTCCATTACTTTAGCCAGTCTAAATATTTGATTTCATCCTCATCAATAGTTCTAATGGGTTAAGGAATTCTACCAGTTATATAATCTCAAAGAAGATGACCTTTTAGAAGGCTACACATCTCTTATAACCACAGAGTATAGTTAATACTATTATAAAAAAAATGATAATGATGGGTTGCAAGATAGAATGAGAGACATGCTTAGAATTTTCAAAAGCCATTGAGGCATATAAAACGAACAAATTGGGATAATACATTAAAAATCAAATTTAAAACTTTAAGCTACAGACATAATATAAAGAAACTGACTGAAAAAAATGAGTTCTAAAGGCCTAAAGTTCCTAAAAACCAATCTTAGAATTTGAAATTTTGATATGGATAACACTAAACTAGGTTGGTTAAAGAAATCAAATCAATTCAACTTAAAGAAGTTGACTAAAAGGAGTAGCAGCATTTAACTTGCATATAAGGGCACGTTTGACAGCCAATCAAAATTTGGCAAGTAGGGTTTGAATCATTTGCTGGAGAAAAACGTAATGTTACTAATAGTTGCTATTCTAGCATTGACTTGCTTAATCAGTTGTGTTGCTAACTATTTGGATAGTTATTGTACCTTTGTACTTATGTTAATAAATCTTATTCATTTTCTATATAAAAAAAACATAATGGTAGCCACGAGGGTCAGAAAAGGGACAAAGAAGCTCAAATAGTAAAAAGGAGGCAAGAACAAAGCAAGCCAGGTAAAAAAATTGCTGGGCAAAACCAGAATTTAATAGGGCTATGATACAATATTAGTAGATATAAGACAGAATAAAGTTATATTTGTATTGTGTGCATGATATAATGGATAAAGGCTCCTTATATAGTATATTTTTTGTAAAATAGAACAACGTATAGGGAAGAAAAATATTAAAACATAATTGCAAAATATTTTAGGACATAATTACAAGGGTTGTGATTAGTAACGGAGTCAGAAATTTAAGATAGGAGGGTCAAATAAAATATAGATTTCACAAAAATTTTCATATCAAAACTAAATAAAAAAATAAAATTTTATTAACATTCTGATTTAAATAAGACGATAATGACTGAACAGTCGGTCTTATTTTTTAAAATATTTTCCATAACTGCAAAATAAAAAATTAGTTAGAACCAATATTTTCTAATTCCATAAAAGATGCAGCAGCCGTCAAATATACTAAAAAAATAATTGGATCTCCTTTTCTTTTATATATATATATATATATATATCCCTACTGTTCATAAGCCTAAAAAAATCATTCCCTACCACAACAACTTAGTTAAATTATTGATCAAACGGTCATACATGCATTTACTGAAACATCCCTAAATCCTGTCGTGGAATAAATATTATAAAACTTGTCGATATAAAAAGCAGACGCGAGATGTGACGGAAGAACAAAAAGGCAAGAAAAACGGTCAGACATGCTAGCCTTGCCTTACCTTCTCGTGTCGATTGTTACTTTTCACTGTACAAAGCTGTCATTGAAGGTGACTGAAACACCGCTTCTAACTTTTTTAAGGAAGATCTCAATTCAATAACTGCCGATATCACTGAAAAACTCATGGCTGCTCTCCATGTCGCTATTGGTACTGGTCTGTCCTTGAAGTTTGTTCAAAACCTTGTGGGGTTAATGTCTAATCACCTCCATGTGAAAGAAAAATTTTGGAACACCCCTCTTCATAC
>JAOQMQ010000195.1:26035271-26045583 GCA_027563845.1 Erythroxylum subrotundum | reverse complement strand
GATCGTATCTAGGTTATTGTTTAATAAGATTGTTAGAATACATGTTTCTAGTCATTACACTTAAGAGAGATTTTCCCCCAACTTAATAGGTGCCTTATAAGACCTATTATGAAAAAGACCCCTATGAGTTGTGGAAAGGAAGAAAACCAAATGTCACTTACTTTCAAGAATTTGGTTGCAAGTGCTTCTTTGTAAGTAATATAAAAGACAATATTGGAAAGTTCGATGCGAGATCAGATGAAGCCATCTTTTTGGGCTACATTATCGCTAATAAAGGATTTAGAGTTTACAACAAAACAACAAAGAAGATAGAAGACTTAATACACGTAGTATTTGATGAAGCACTACCCTTGACAATAGTAGTTGATTCAGATGATGAAAAGCATCCCTTAGCTCCTAAAAATAGATCGCAAACTTAAGCAACACTTATAGTACCTTTGGAATTACAAGATCAAGAAGGTCCTTCTGAAGTCAGGACAAAGCAAGCTCCTTCCTCTCAGCAGGAGCCTATACAACGAAGAATACCAAGAGAACGGAGAGGTCTTGGTACACATCAGTACATTTTAGGAGACCCATCTAAAAGTCTAAGAACCAGATCATCCTTCAAAAACAGCCTAGTTGCCCTCATCTTATAATTAGAACCAAAAACTATTGAAGAGGCTCTTACTGACAAAAATAGGTTTTAGCTATGAAAGATGAACTGAATCAGTTTGACAAAAATAAAGTTTGGAATCTAGTACCTCGTCTACAAAACAAGTCAGTCATTGGAACTCGTTTGGTATTTCGAAACAAACTTGACAAAAATGGTAGGATGGTAAGAAACAAAGCTAAACTTGTAGCTTAAGATTATAATCAACAGGAAGATATTGATTTTGATGAGACATATGGGCCTGTTTCTAGATTGGAATCGATTAGAATTTTACTTGCCTTTGCATGTTATAAAAACTTCAAATTGTTCCAAATGGATGTCAAAAGTGCCTTCTTAAATGGATATATTAACAAAGAACCGTTTGTTAAGCAACCTCAAGGCGTTGAAGATGAAAACTATCCTAACTACATGATGAAGTTGACTAAAGCCCTGTATGGTCTAAAACAGGCTCCTCGAGTATAGTATGAGAGGTTAAGTAATTTTCTACTTGAGAATAACTTCGAAAGAGGAAAGATAGAGAAAACCTTATTTATTATGAAAAAGAAGAATGATTTACTCATAATGCAAATATATGTTGATGACATAACATTTGATGTTACTAATCAATCTTTCTGTGAAAAATTCTCAGTATTAATACAGGGGGAGTTTGAAATGAACATGATGGGAGAACTATCTTTCTTTCTTGGATTACAAATTAGACAAACAGAAAAAGGGATATTCATTAGCCAAGACAAATACACAAAAGAACTCATTAAGAAGTACCATTTTGAGAATGCCAAACCTATGGGTACTCATATGTATATTGGAACTAGACTTGATAAGGATGAAGAAAGCAAGGCTGTGGATGAGAAAAAGTATAGAGGAATGATCGAGTCAGTAATATGTCTTATAAGCTTAAGACCAGATATTATGCTTAGTTTGTGCCTTTGCGTACTTTTTCAATCAGATCCAAACGAAAGTCACCTTTAAGCAGTCAAAAAGATCTTTTGATATCTTCATGGAACTATAGATTTCGGATTATGGTATCCAAAAACTAATTATTTTAACATAGATGGCTATTGTGATGCAGATTATACAGGTGATAAAGTCGATCGAAAAAACACAAGTGCTCATTGTCAATTTCTTGGACGATGTCTAGTTTCTTGGTCTTGCAAGAAACAAAATTGCACAACACTTTCAACAACTAAAGCAGAATATATAACAGCTGTCAGTTGTTGTGCTCAAATCTTATGGATGAAGCATCAACTCTAAGATTTCTCTCCAAACTTTAATCATATTCCTATATTATGTGATAATGCTAGTGCAATAAATCTTTCAAAAACTCATGTGCATCATTCTAGGACTAAGCATATAGAAATTAACATCATTTTCTTAGAAATCATGTTTTCGAAGGAACCATTGATCTTTTGCATGTTAAGTAGTTGACATCTTTACTAAGTCATTGTCTGAAGATAGATTTTATGTGTTAAGGAAAAAGCTTGTCATGGGCAGACTATCTGATATTAACTATGTATAAAGATTATATGCTACTTATCTTTGTAAGTATTAGCAAGCTCCTTCTAATATTGACTGTGAGTAAAGACATATAATTTGAATCTTCTTAATAACTTTGTCACTATTTCTTGCTTGGTTTGTTTTTACATACTTGTGATATTTTTTGACACCTTAGTTACTTTTTCCCTCTATTTTTTTATATAATGACAAAGGGGGAGAATAGTTAATGACATACTTTGCATCTATGATATATTTTCAATATTGACGTGATGATATATTTTTCATATTCAGCTATGATATACTCTACTAACTGTTGCTAAAATATTGTTGAACTTATGAAGTTTAAGCCTGTAATATACAAAGGATAGGCTCCTTCCTTTAGAAGTAAGGCTCTTTCTAATTATAACTGTGAGTAAGAACACATAAAGTTTACAGGTATCTTTTGAAATCCTTTATTATTATTTGAATTTTGAAAAATATCTATTATTTCTCGTCATCATAAAAAAGGGGGAGATTGTTAGCTCAAGGTTTATGTTTAACGATTTTGATGATAACTTTATAATATTTCAAAATTCAAATTGGATTATTTCCTTAGATAGGCAACGATATAATTTATAAAAGGAAATAAAATAATAGGATAATTTCTTTCTTTTTTATAGGAACTTACCTGATTAGAAATGGTTCCATGACATCCGAAAGGATCTTACTAATTCGAATAATTAGCTCTGGAAGCCTTGACAGAACGTTTATCTTAACGTCTGAATATCAAAGATTTTAATATAGATGATATCGAAGATTAAGCAATAGCTAGTTAAAGAAAATATCTATTTAAAGAAGAAGCCACAACATTTGCAAAAAGAGACAAAGACTTGCGAAATACCTTAGCAGCATCAATATTCTTGAAAGTTATATCAAACTTTTTGTGCCTTAGAAAGTGAAATCACTCTATTGAGAGAGATTGTTAAATCCTTTATATATTTCTTGTTGAGAGCTTGTAGAGGTTTGTTAAACACTACGAGTGTGGAAAGTTGATAAATCTTGAAAACTATGTACTCGTGAGCATGGAGAGGCTCATGAAAATTTACAACTTGGAGTTTATAGTGAAATACTCAAGTTGAATACTTGGGAACTGGAAGTCGGCTTCATTATAAGCCAAACCAGTATAAATCGATTGTGTCACTCTCTCTCTTAACTCTTAATTTTTCTCATTATAATAGGCTCCTTCAGTTTTACAATAGGCACCTTCAGTTTTATATCGCAAGAGGTTCCTTTCGTTTTTGAAACAATTAATAGGTTCTTATAATTAACAGGCTCTTTTCGTTTTGAGAGTTAATAAGCTCCTATTGATTAACAGGCTCCTTTCCTTTTGAGTGCTAGCAAGCTTCTTTCAATTAACATGATCCTTTTGTTTTCAATGTTAACATGATCTTTTCGAAAGTTTATAAGATCTTTCTATTTATAGACTTATTTTGTTTAAGAGGATATTATCAATTTTAAAATACCATGCACACTTTTTTTAGACACAATTCACCCCCTCCCTCTCTTGCGTGCGTTTGTTTTATCATGGACAATCAGTTTTTCCCTACTTAGTGTGTGCTACTCTATTGTACTTGTGATTTTAAAATGAAGTCTGAGGATGAAAATGAGAGTATAGGCAAGGCGTAGCACAAAATACATAAAGTCAAATGCATTGTCTCCTAAATTAAGAGACATTATTTAATTGTGAATTGAGATTATTTTAATTATTTTATAAGGATTAAGTTTATTTGTAAAACTAGATAATTAACACTTTTAATTAATAAAATGTATTCTTTTTAATTATTTTAAGTACATTGGATTAATGTATTGTACAAATTTTTTAAGCATTAGCTCATAGAGGTGAACATAAACTTCCAAAACCACTTGAGCCAAGCCAATCCAAAACCATTTTATTTTTCTAAATAGAGATAGAGAAATGGTTTGGTTTCTAAAATTAAAAAAATAAATATTTAGTTTAGGTTTAATTTTAGCCTAACTTTAAAAAATAAAACAATTATTATTTAGTCTACTTTATTTTATTTTTAATATTATTATTTGATTTTTTAAATAAATAATTTTCATTTAAAATATTCAGAGTATTAAGCATTTTATTGTTCAAAAGAATAACATCTTTAAAATAGTTCACTTATTAAGTTATATTAATTTTGATTTCTCGTTGATAAAAGAAAATAAATTTATTTATAGGATTCTTACTTAATTTTTTTAATACTGATACTTACTTACTTCAAATAATATTTAGGTTTAAGTTATTTATTTTATAATATTAAAATTTTTAGTCTTATCAAACATGCACATGCACATATATAATTAAATAATTATTTTTAGGGTAATACAAACTATCTAACTATTTTTATTTTAATTTTTTTAATTTTTTTTACTTTTCAAATTAGGTTTTTTTACATAACTAGTATTACTAGTCAAAAATTTCAAGTTTGTTATTTTGTTAATCAATAGTTCTTTATGCTCAAATATTGAAATGGTTGTACTTTTACTTAAACTACCTAGTTAATTAATAAACTTTTTAATAAATATTATTTAAAATATGTATAATTATAAATATAACTTTTACTTTTTATATAAGTTTCTCATATAATAAAATATTGTTATGTTATAAGATTGAAGAAATATTTTTCTTTATTTTAATAAATATTAAAAACTTAAAAATATTGAACTAATCCAAACTATGAAAATCAAGTATTGGTTTGGTTTGATTTAAATTTTATATGGTTTTATTTGGTTTAAATAAATAAAAAACAATTACATATATAGGTTAATTTACATTTTTGATTAAAAAACAATCCAAACTACCTATAACTCATATCTATTATTCCAATGGTAAGGAATGTGTCTTTAGGCCTTGTCATTAGATGATGATTAGTCATAAGCTTAATACGGTTGGTTAAGCTTGAAGTGTAACAAATTAAGTGTTATCAGAGCTTTAGGTTTAAAGTAGGATACGATCTTATGATACAATTTTGTGAGTGAAGGTAGAAAGAATAAGTCATTATTACAATTTAATTTAATTAATAGGATTTGATTTTTGACTCATATTTTGTTGTCTTATAAATTTTAAAAAGGACAAGGCAAGTTGCTTGTATTGGAAATTTGAGGTAGCAACCATCGAAATTCCAATTGGGTTAAGTTTTACGGGAAAAAACTTATTTATAGAGAAAATTGTGAGATCTTAAAATTTTAGCACTATTGTGTTTGTTTTCAAATATTGATGTGCTTATTTTCCTATATCGAAGAGTTTGTTTTCTTATATTCATGTATTTATTTTATTTGTTTGCTTAGTTTTTAAAATGGGCTAATATTTGTGATGTTTATGTTGTTGAAAGCTTAAAGATGTTTGGGGTTATACCATTAAGAACTATGAAAGAAAGATGTTAGTTTTAAGTTTTGTCTAAATATCACTAAACCAAAATATGTATGAAAATTTTGATTTTATACAAGAATTGCTATTAGTGTACTTTATTAGTTGATCTGTATGTATAAAAACTACTTTTAGAAAATAATTTTAATGTCTTTTGGTTAGTCTTCACACAAAATAAGTAAAAGTGAACAAGAAGAAAAATACGAGGACATAAGAGAAGATAACCTATAAAGGGGGAAAAAAACAGAGATTGTAACATGGTTAATCAATATTAAAAGGAACTTACGTAGTGCTTAATCTTGTTCTCATATCGAAAAAAGAATTCTAAATAAGTTAGTATGAGTATAAGGAAGCATACTTCAATTAAGTCTCTAAGATTATTTGTTTAATTAATTGCTTATTATTGATTATTGTATCATATGTTTTAATCAATGTTTTCATACTTTAATTTATCAAAATTAAGAAAGAATGATGGATATCCTACATAAAGGTTGTGGTAGTTAGGGTTTTCTAAAGTTAATAGGCTTGGGGGTTTTAATTTACAATTTTAAGTGTGATTATGCATGATAATTACAATAACAACAATAATAATAACAACAATAACAACTTTCCAATAAAAATCCCTCTAAGAAGCAGAGTCTGAGAAGGTCAAGAAGTATGTAGTCCTTTACCTAGTAGAAATGTTGTTTCTGATAGACTTATAGAAAAGGAGAAAAGGAAAGAAAGAAAAAGAAAAGAAAAAAAGTTTTTGAAGCATTTTTTGAAGAGGATAAAAGATAAAAATAAACACAAATAAATGCATAAAATAATAATAAAATAAAATATAAATAAAGAAATTCACAATTTTAAATACAAAGGTAAAGAGATAAATAATAATAATAATAAATAAATAAATAAAACTAAAACTAAGGTAAAGAGATAAATAATAATAATAATAAATAAATAAATAAAACTAAAACTAAAACTAAAACTAAAACTAAAAGATAATACTAATATATAATATAATATAAATAAATAAACAAAAGATAAAAGTTAACAATAAAAACATAATAAATCATAAAATAAAGATAAAAATTAAATCATAAAAATAAAAGATAAAATAGGTATATAAATAAACAAACAAGAAAGAGAATAAATAAAAAAATTTAACAAAAACATTTAACTAAAATAACCAAGGGAGAAGTACTACAAATAAATACAAGATATAATAATAAAAAAGGTTCAAAAGAACTATAAAAAGAGAAGGACCTGTTTATGTAAGACCCTTTACGTAATATCCTTTGCCTGTAACACAATTTTTCGTATGGTTTGTGATTAGGGTGTCACAAAAATTGGAGTTGATGCTTTAGGTTTGATAGATATGTATTACTTTTATGGATGCATATATTGATTAATGTGTTGCCCTCAAAAAAGTGAGATGTGTTTTATCTATTACATGTAGTGAGGTGTAGAAGATTTGGTTCAGTTGGATCCTAACTATCGATTAGAGATGACATTTAGTACTAGATTGAGACATAAACTAATATGTGTTTAGAGTAAATATTTAGAGTTAAGTTGAGGCGGAAACCAATAAGTGAATTGTGATCTATTTGATACATGTTGTGAGATAAGGATGGTTGAGTTAAAGTAGATATTAGTGGTTGAATTTAATGTCCAATTCCATATTAAAGTACAAAACAATCTATATCCGGAACAAATGTTTGAAGTTAAATTGTTATAGAAACCAATTTGTATTCGAGATGAATATCTAGTGATAATTGTAATATAAATCAATCAGTGATCAAAGTTAATATTTGGCACCTACTTTAGACATATATATGAGTGTGATTGTTATTTGCACCAATGACTACTACATACATTATGTGTGTTATATGATATTGATATTTTTTTTAAGGAATGAATAAATTCTATTAACATTAGCAAAATTAGTTCAACATTACAATGAGTTCTATGAAACTGACTATCTGTTAGTTTACAACATGATTAGAAAAGCTAACTGGAGATTTAAAAAAAAACATTTAAGCTTAATTACAAGGTTAATACAACATATTAATTATAAGTTCCATTTATTTTTCATATCAAGTGAGAGAATTTTGCGCATTTTTTGCAATAACAGTAGTTGCAATCTAGTTGAGTATCTTCAAGGCTATCTGGTACTGTCTTCTGCAATCTTCTTAAACAATATGTTGTTTCTTTCTTCCAAATAGTGTCAATGGTGGTGGTGAATGTTGTTTTGAGTAATATGACATTTTCCTTTCCAAGTTTTGTATAATTGGTGAACCAATTGAAAGATTCCTCTCATACGTATATGTAATTGTCTACTGCTAACATATGTAGAATTTTTCTCCAAACTGCTTCGAATATCTGCATTGAAAGAATAGGTGATTTCTATCTTCAACAAGTTTTGTTCATAATTCACAGGTTGTTTTATGGTGCCAAACCATCTACTCTTGATCCTAAGGTTGTTTTTAATCACTACCCAAATGATTATTGAGGCTGTAGGATTTAGAGTTTGTTCCCATAGAAGGTTGTACCATGGAACATCTACTGAACTATTTTTGATCACTCTATGACAGAATTCATTTATGAATCTTTCACTCGAAGAGGGAGTCTAAATGATCAGGTCTTCCCTATTCCTTTTGATCAATTGTGGTAAGTATTCAATAAGTGAGTGAAACCCTCTAAAACTCCCATGCCAGTCACCATTCAGAATTAGAAAGGATACTTTGAGGTTCTAAGGAATTATGTTCCTCAAATGACTGGTATCAGTTTTTTGTAAGAAGGGATTTGCATCTGACCAATTACTAAACCAAAACCATAATTTTTCACCATTTCCTAGCTTATGCTTAATCCAAGGAAACACCATATCTCTTAATTTTAACAATTGATTGAAAATCCAAGAAACCTCTCTTGTATAAGTAATTTTCCAGAAATTTATGTTTTTAAGTTGGTATTCATGGATCCATTTAATCCAAAGGGCTTTTTTGTCCATATAGAGTCTCCAAATTCTCTTGCACATCATCACCTTTTGCATTGTTAAGATGGATATAATTCCAAGTCCACCTTGCTACTTAAGGATAGTGACCTCATCCCATTTTACATTAGCATTTTTGGAATTCTTTGTTTGTCAGTCCATAGGAATGCTTTCACAATTCTATCTATCTCATTTATCACCTTTTTTGGTAGAGCAATATGCACTGTCCAGTGTATATATAAACTACTTAGGACTGAAATAATGAGCATTAGTCTAGTAGCATAAGAGAGGAATATGTTTTTCCAAGTATTTATTCTTGCTTTGATCTTTTCAATGAGAGGGATACAATAAGAGAATTTAGGCTTAGAAGTGGTAATGGTACTCCAAAGTATTTGAAGGGAATGAGATGTACATTCAGCCCTGCAATTCTGCTGAGTTCTTCTTAGTTTCTTACATCAAAGGAGATAATAAGCAACTCTTGTCAGAGTTAAACTTTAGACCAGACCACTTTGAGAACACTTTTAGCACATTGAACATTATGTTTATAGAATGGGGATCTGCACCATAAAGAAGCATTAGATAATCTGCATAAATGAGGTGTTTTAAACTAACTTCTCTACATTTATAGTGAAATTGGAAACCTCCATTGCAATATATTAATTTGCTCAGTAATCTTGGTAGCCCTTCCATTGTAAAGGTGAATAGATAGGAAGATAAGGGATCCCCCTATCTAATCCCCCTTGCATTTTTGATAGGTGTAATGGGAAGACCATTAACTAGCACACTAAGTGATGTTATGCTAGACTTTCGGAGCCCTTTTGTGTTGTTTTGTATTTGGAGATACTACTGTATGTTGATATATACATGGTTGTATATGAGTTCAAAGATGTATTTGAATCCTTTTGGTATGTATGCCAATGATATATAATGATATATGCCCTTACATGAACTTAGAGTTCATCGGTATGCGAAATCTTAGAGATTTCCGACATATAAGCTTTTAAGTGTGTAAAACCGAGTCCATTGGATGGATATGACCATGGTGGATAAATTAAATGTGTTCTAATGCCTTAGAGGTGATTAGACATGATTTATAGACTTATTGGACACTTAGAAAGCTAAATTGGAAAAGTTAAAGTACATAAGGGCTTATTTACAAATTGCTAAAAGTTAAAGGACCTAAATGTAATTTTTCAATTCTTGGAGGACCAATATGTAATTTTATAAAGTTAAGGGGCTTAGTTATTATTTACAAAAGTTCAAGGACCAAAATAAAAATAAAAGTTTTGGAGATTCCTAAACTTTGGGCTTAATTGCAAATTTAGGAAAGTTTGGAGGGTATAATGGTAAGTTCACATACCTAAGGGCAAAAAGGTAATTTTACCATATTTTGGTCAAAGAAGGGTCAATATTCTAGACCCTTCTCCAAGTAAGGTCGTGCATCCCATTAGTAAAGACTTTAAACACTTGGTTTTAATTAAAAGAAAGGAGAAGAAAGGAGAAAAGAGAGGAAGAAGAGGAAGTTTTGACCATCATCAAAATTCACCCTTCTTTTTGATTCTTCAACCTCAACCAAAGTGTTATAAGCTAATTTGGGGTCAAGTAACTCAAATCTACCATTAGATTTGAGAAATTCTCAAAGGATTTGAAGATATCACTAAAGGAAGGTTTCGGTAAATTTTGTCTCATCTCTCTCTACATTATGCTTTTGAGTTTGGTGTTAAGATATGTTGTTCTCCATCCTTGATTATGCATGAAACATGGTTTAGATGAATGAAATATG
>JAOQMQ010000195.1:26002338-26013021 GCA_027563845.1 Erythroxylum subrotundum | reverse complement strand
GAGTACTCATGACTACACAATTAGGTCACTATTTCAAACAATTTCTAACACTAGTTTTTAACTTCAAAGTGTTTACTTTGTTTAATGCCATTTAACTGAATTTATTTTATACTTACTTATTCACATTAGTTTTTTCAGTGGGATGCTTAAAATTGCTTAAAAAGAATTCACTTCTTACTTAATTATATGTCTAAGTTATACAAAAAGCTCCTTGGTGCAAATAATGTATGTACTTTCAAAATTAATAAAAGAATAAAACTTTACTTAACCATCAAAGCTCATAACTATTTATCTAAACAAATCAAATCATATAACAACCAAAATTAAATAAATTAGCTCAATCAATATTCTTTAAAAATTAAAAATTTTCCTATTATTTTTCCCTATTAAATTAATTATAACAAAATTTAGAAGTATACTTACTTAATTCCCTCCCCTAAACTTAAATTGGACATTTCCTTAATATAAACAACATAAAATAAGATAAATGAAAAATAGAAAATACCCAAACTAATTAACCTTCTATTGCATGCGGCTACCTACATCTCTCTCTAAATGACAAGATTTAAATATATAAATCCATTTATAACAATAAACATTTAAATATAAATCAACATTTGTTTTTAAATATAAATACAAGTAAAAATTTACATATAAAACAAAAAAAACTAAAACCTATTCACTACATCGGAGAATGAGGAAGGCCGGCGATCACTTACCTGTCGGAGACCACGAGGAGACGATGAAAGCGACGGCAGCGAACGGTGGTCGTGAGCGCCGGCGGTGAATCGGGGAAGAACGGAGGAGACGGTCTGTTAGGGGAAGAATGGAGGAGAGAAGGAGGAAGAAAGGAGGGAGAAGCGTGCGTGGAGAGAAGGAGTTCTGAGTGTTTTAATCAGTTATCAAAACGACGTCGTTTTGGTTTAAATGAAGGACGTCAATCCGACGTGTTCTCCCGACGCCATTATCGACCGAAATTTTTGTCGGTAAAAATCATCAACAACTTCAGCGACGGTATGTTTTTCCGTCGCAATAGACCACCAACTTTGGCGATGGTAAGCATTTTTGGTCGGTATTTTGCAACGGTATCCATACCGTCGGTAATATTTCATCGGCATTCGCAATTTTTCTTGTAGTGTAGGCAGCACATTGGTGGTCTCCAATATATTTCTATAACATGTTCTGACATTGCCTTTCTTATGAATAAATTATCGCAATTTATACATCACCCAATTGTTTCTCACCTTGCTGCTCTTAAAAAGTTATTTTGTTACCTTAAAGTTTCTCTTTATCATGGTTTGTCTTTATGATGCTACGTGTCTCCTCGTCTATAGGCATTCTCTAACGCCAATTAGGTAGAGAATTGTGATGATCATACTTCACCCACCTCTGATATCATCTATTTGGGTGAAAATCTAATTTTCTGGTGTTATCAAAAATAAAAGGTGTTACTTACAACTCTATCAAAGCTTATTATTATGATGTTACAACCACTATTTCTAAGCTTGCTTGGGTTCAATCCTTTCTATCCGAGTTGGGCATTTCATTACCTTCCACACCAACAATCCATTGTGATAATATAGATGCTACCTATGTTTGTGCAAATCTGGTGTTTCACTTCAAAATGGAACACATAACCATAGATTGTCATTTTTTTCATGATAAAGCTGCTAAAGGATAAGTTGTAGTTTCACATTTTTTATCTCAAGATCAAATGACAAATTTATTAGCCAAGCCCCTACTTGGTCCTCGATTTTCTACTCTTCGGTTCAAGATAGGTGTTCTTGATGGCACACTTATCTCGCGAGGGCATATTATTGGTGATCTTATAGCAACTCTAGCTCCTAAATCAAAGCCTATCAGAACAAATCACTCTCCATCTATCTGATGTTGAAATTACTCATCAACAAATCAAGACGTAATCTTAAGGTCGTGGAATTCAACTGTACAAATTGCTATAGTTTAGAACATTAATGCGTTTCCATATTTGTTATCAAGTTATGTATATTTACCTAAAGTTTTAACCTTATCAAACTGAAGCAGTGAATTACAATTCATGCATTATAACAATTTATTTTATACTCTTTATCTTACTATAAGATCTCCCTAGACTCTGCCTTACTGTGGAACTTCAGACTGGAAGTGACGATGATGACGATGATGACTCTCTACCTTACCTATCATTCGCGGTTTGTTGCTTCTGAATAACTGCATGTAATGCGTCTAGTTGTAGGTAAGTGAGTGGTTTGATTTATAAATTCAAACATTAAGGTTTCTTCTTAGATGAGCCTAGATTGGCATTGCAATCATCTTTGACATATCCGAGGAATAAGAAATCTTTTGTTCTAGAAAAATATCTGTGGGTGGTAATATTATCCAAATTCTACCTAGGGAAACAATAAAATGCAGAGACTAAGTTTTTATAGAGTTGATGCATTATTTATTTGTACACAAATACCAGAGAGAATAATCACTTGCGTAAAGACAGTGATATATCATGCTTAAGGGGCTGTAAAAGAAAAGTATTCAGAAAAATTCCACTTTACGTACATGCAAAGTAGATAACCACTTACTCGATAACATCATCAACAATGATGTAAAAAATGAAAACACGATCATCTTTGTGAGATTTTCCTATTTTTAGTTTTTTTGGGTTATTAGGGCCGCCAATAAATATCTCAAAGCACGAGTTCTTTTATTCTCATTCAATATGGTGTTACTTAAACATAAAATGTTGGGGTTTCTCAATCCTCCAATTTTTTGTTGATGTGATGAATATTACGTCTTATAATCGTGAGATATAAGATGATGATAATCCAAAAGAAGCACAGATCATGAATGAAACTTTTGATCAGAAAGCATCAGCTACAGTGCTTGAGAAAGGTTTGAACATAGAGACTGGAACTACTTAAGGTCTTCCAACCAAAATGTACTTGACATTTCTGAAAGTTACATGCTAAACCTAAATCAGCATAAGCTTTTTGCTTCACATTAATGGAAATTAAGAGTAGAGGATGGAAAAAGTTATAATTAAACTCGCCAGTCATCTTAAACTTTGGTTCTTTTCTCTCATAACTAAGTAGTGAAGCTAGTTGAAACAAAGATTATAAAGAGATGAGAGTGGCGAGATTAAATAGAAGAAGAAACTAAAAGCTCCAAAATGTCAGTAAGTGGGAACTCCAACATTAGCTGAAGCTAGATGCCCATCTTTCATTAGAAGATCTTCTCCTACACAAAAACTCAACCAGAAAGTATGTTGTAAGAAGACTTGATGTCTATATAAACATGAAACTAACATGCCTTTCAACCATTGGATAGTGAAAAGGAGAATATCTAGAGGAGAGGTGTGCATAGATTACCTGCTGGCGCACGTTAGTCTATTCAGACTGATCAGGCATAAGACCAAAGTGAATGTGTGGGAAGTGAGCCCACTGACATAGTAAAGACAAAATAGGTTCAGAGGAAAAGAAACCCCACAAAAGAAATTGAATGAAAACCCTAAGTGGACATCATGAAAGAGAAACTCTAATATGGTAACTTAACTAGAAACCCTAAACAAGTTTCTTGGATCTTACATTCTTAGCAGCCGCACTAAAGGCTTCTCTGTGGCTTATATCAGGATTACCAGCTTTGATGCGTTGGATCTCGTTCCTGCAGCATTCACAATTTTACTTCAAAATTAGCAAAGCTAAGTGTATAAATACAGAGAAGCCCCATTAATTTACAACCCTTACACACGCTGAGAGGTTGACACAGTAAGAGAGAAGGTGTGAACGCTTCGAAATCATTACTCACTTGATGAAGCGATTGTACGCTGAGGGGACTCTCTGTCTCTTCTCCGGAGCTGGACACGGACAAGCAGACACGAGACACAGACATATTAATATCACTTCCGCTAACTTTTAGTGGCATTAATGTTTCTGCTTTCTTATCTTATCTGCTTCTCTACTCTCATTTCTTTCCCTCTCTATGATAGCTAGCTCAATAAACATTCTTCACTAACAGTATTTCCTGGAGTACACAAAAAATCATTCATCATTTGCATTTTCGGGAGAGGAATGTGCTTTCTCCTCTCTCTATATCTATACATTTTTACTGTGAGGAAAATGCCAAAACTATCAACAATGTTCTATTGTTTATATTGTTGGCTTCATATGCTAAAGATAGAAAAGAAGTACACGAAATTAAGAAATGATGTCCCGAAGAGCAAAAGAAAAATATAATGCCTGAAATGATGTACGTTGCTTTGTCTAAGCATAATAAAATCCTTTAAGCTTGTCTGAAATGCATGGTTTCTCAAAGTTAGTAGGTCACTGTGTTACTCAGCAGCTGCTCACGATATTAATTCTAGTCTGTAGATGCAGTTATTAGGGTTATGTTGACGGACGACATGTTAAAAGTGAATAGACATGAAAAGTTATTGCTAAATTAGGCCTTCCTAGAGGTGATTGAAATGGTAGACACAAGGGTCTTTCTGCTTTATAATTAACTTCAAAGGAGACCAAGAGATCTTCAAGAATCAAGACCAGTGCACTTAAGCCGAAAAACAAATTCATGCTTCCTTTTCCACTCTCTCTTCCTGATTTTCCAATAGAATACTGAATCCTGACCACAAAAAGATTGTGAACAGTCTCTAGATCCGAAAATTAACACAATATATTCATAAGAGAATACGGAGGGAACAATGAAAAGGGTAAAAGAAAATGAATTTAAAGACTGCAAACAACTTAGGCTGGTTTGTCATAGTAAGATGTATTTATAGGTTCTGGTTTAAAATTTTTTACCTCAATTCTAATATGAGGAATATTAATTCTCTGCTATTTCAAGAAGACAAAAAGGATATAATTCATATGATCATACAAAAGGAAAATGGAAAAAAGACGGATGCGATTCGAGATAAAAAGAACAAAAGTAAAATGTCGATAGTCTCACGTCTGTTGATGACAGGTTGCCTTGGAAGCTCATTAGCCACTCTTCGAGCTTGATCACCCAAATCACTAGCAGTAGTTTGATTGATCAAGAAGTTTGGCGATGGGTTCGGGATATCATCCTGCGACATATTCATCCATAGAGGAAACATAGCATATTGATCTAAAATCAGTATATAGCGAGTTACGTCTGATAAGACAAGGTTAATGTGCCATCTATATACCAGAAGGCTATGAGAAGATGAAAAGAAGAATTGACCCAAGTTAAACTGATTAGCTGATGGTAAAATCAGTCCACGCATATTCACAGGCAGGAGGCTGGTGCAGTGACCACATCTAACCGTGACAGTCTTGAACAAACTGGTGCAAGGAACGCTAACCTACCATAGATCAAAGGAAACCCAGAAAAGCATATTAAGGGAAATACTCATAAAATGATCAAGGAATAAGAAAGAGACCTAACTGATTAAGCTAAAGGCAAAAGGGCAACTGAAAATGGAGGTAAATCGAGATTGGTGATGGTAATACCGCAAGGACAGTGTCGCAAATGTTGCAATGGACATAGCAGAGCTGCTCGGTGGGCGGAAGGTGATCCAAAGACGGCGTAGAAGAGGCGGACATGGTTGTTTGATTCCCTTTTCAACTCTTTTAAATTGATGATGATTGAGCTCTCTGTTGGTTGATTGATTGATAGATTGATTGATAGATTGACAGCTTAACAACCCACACACCTTGGATCTGCCTTTTTTTTTTTTTCCCCTTTGATTATGAAGAGCTGTGAGAGAGTTGATGAATTTGGTCTGCTAGATATAAGAGGGCAGGAAGGGAGGAAACCCTTCTCTTTCCTCTGATTATTGGTCTATGGATGTATTTACATGTGATTTTGTATGATACCACATATATGTCCATTATCCATGCATACATATACATGTCACATGCATGCAACTCCATAGATAGGGCAATACATATTTGATTGATGATTATAAGATAATTACATGTGGTTGGCTTTTCAAGGCCTCTGTGTGTATGTTTGTGTGTGTAAGAGAGAGACAGTGTGAGAGAGGCGGCAGATGTGGGGGAAAGGAGCTGGACAAGGACGTGTGCATGGGGTGATATAGCTTTCACTTACTCATCTGTTGTTTTCATTAGTTAAGAGGGTGCGTTGGATAGTGTCCTTTTGCGGTGAGATTCACCCAAAGCCTTCTATTGGCCTCAATTTCCGAACCTAAACCTAAAACACCCTCCTTGTATCTCCCGGACAATAAGAACTCTACTGTGTGCGTCAACAAGCTAGCCTCCGTCTCCCAAGGGCTACAGCTGCAATAATCAAGCCATTATCTGCTCATTTCTCAAGCTCATGTTACCCCATATCATGGCATGATCATCACCTTTAATATGCTGAATTTGGTTTGTGATTAGCATGATTTGAAATTTGATAAAGAGATTCTTCTTTTTTGTTTGTGGTGATTTGACCACTCATTCTCTTTTGTCTTACACCAAGACAGATATTTAAGTCCGTAAAACAATCTCAGTGTCTCAGTCTCACAGAGCCTGAGCTTGCCTATGTCACTTAACTCTGCTAAATTTCTTTTTCCCTTTCTTGGCTTGTGTTGGCTAAATTAGTCTACAACCTATAGCACGGTTTCTTACTTTACGTTTTATTTTCAATTTTGGCAAAGCAACCCTAGCTTAGGTCGAAGAAGACAGTCGGTGATTTGGTTGTTTATTAATTCTTTTTAAGGAACAGTCGCCATTCACACTCATTTAAGTCTTAAGGAATCGCTTGTCTCAAAAAGTGTACTAAACGTTAACGTTAATGTTACGCAGTATCTAAAGGGGATGGCCACGTATAACTTACGTGCGACGTATTCAATGCAGCTGAGACCAATAAAAAGTGCACAAAGTTTTTGTTTGCCTTTTTACACACAACCGCATGACCTATTCAAAATTTGAACCACACGCATTTAAGCTATTGGAAGGCGAAAGAAGACTAAGAATCTGAGACATGTGCTTGAATGACTCCTACCAAAAACTCAAGTTGAAAAGTGATAAACTGGTTCATTTCTTGGACAACCAAACAAAGAACATTGTTAAATACAGAAGGAAAAGAAGCTGTCAAGCTAAAACTTGTGTCTAAAGTCAAGTTAATGTTGTTTATTGATGTTCTCATATAAATGATGTCAAATCAATAAATTTATGCAATTTAAGGAAAACTAAAATTTCAACAAGGACTCGTTAGTATAGATAACTATATTCAGCCCGGCTCTGAAGGATACTTACCCAGGGTTCACTCTTGATTTGTTCTTATTTTGTCTCATTTTGTTCTTTACGATGACCCACTCTTGATACTTATAAAGAACAAAAAGAAGTAAAATAAATACCCCTTTTTACTTTATCCAAGGCCAATAAAATATTAAGAACGATCCTGATTGTTTGATTGTAATTCACATATGCAATATTTGATATTTTCCAACTAAAGATCGGAAAGAGAGGGTTAAAATAAAATATCATGAATATGAATATGAATATGAATATTTTTTTCATAATTAAATATAAGAATAAAAATGATTATCCGTATTTGCAATAGATGAACAAATGTAAAAGAAAATAACACGAAGCCCTAAAAAATGTTTGAAGTTCCTTGAAATGATTCCAATGCTAGGTAAGGCCAAAGTGGCTACAAAACAACGCACGGGGCTCCAATTATACGTTGAA
This sequence comes from Erythroxylum subrotundum, assembly GCA_027563845.1. Lineage (NCBI taxonomy): Eukaryota > Viridiplantae > Streptophyta > Magnoliopsida > Malpighiales > Erythroxylaceae > Erythroxylum > Erythroxylum subrotundum. The sequence goes on along the minus strand of JAOQMQ010000195.1, from coordinate 26,005,378 downwards.
AATTAAATTTTAAGATAAAATCATTTGATTAGAGCATATGGGGAAGTTAACCAGGATTAGCTTACTATAAATAGAAAAGGATTTTTGTATGTTCATTCTATACTGTGATACAAACATTATGCTGTCCTTTTTGTGTTTTGATAATAGCTTGAGGGATCGTAATTAAAGTTGATTAATTAATTAAGGCAAAAGTAACCAGTAGCGGGCAGGCTAGTACTCCATAGACAAGGTCCAAAATCGTGCTAGCTTGGAGTTTAGATCCTCTGTCTAATATTACTCTGTCTTATTCTGTCTTATGGAATCTCAGCCATTTATTTTACGGGATCCACGTGGGACCCATGCGGGACCCACTTAAATAAATGACTGAGATTTATTGGACACAATAAGATACCATAATATTGGACTGAAGATCTGGACTCGCCAACCGAAGCCACCACCTGCTAGCTCTCAGTACAGCCTGATCTGTCTCGAATAATGTTACTAATACACCGCCAAATTTAGTACTGAATTTAGTTTTGGTGCAATACGAATGCAGGTATCGACAAATATTGAATATTATTTTGAATGATTTTTTAAATTTATAAAATAATTAATAAATTTTATAAAATTACAAAATAATTCCCTAATATAGTATGTTATACAATTTTTTACTTTACTTCAACCATATCTTAAGAAATTATAATAATATAAATTTGATATAACAAATACTTCTTTATTTTTATTAATATTATTTTTACATATTTCTTATAAACTAAAAAATTTTAATTTCAAATATTATTTTTACTTAGTTCAAAATTTATTATAATATTTTTACATGTATAAAAAAGTATATATATTTAGTTATGTAATCTATAATTATTTTGTATAAGTCTAATAAAAAATTATTTAATAAATTCTTATTTATATTTTTATTATTTATAAAATAAATTATAGACAATTTTATCATATTCCTTTTTTATGTATAGGTAATTATTATTTTACATAGGAGAAATTTAAGCATTTTCAATTTAGTCAAAAAAATTTAAAAATTTATAATTCTGGCCGATATTTTGGTTGCCGGTCAATACTAACTGAAAGAGCAAATACTGACAGATACTAGCATCTAGTACGGTACCTTTTTTGCTAGTATAGTTGGTAATGGTTGGCATGGCATTCTAAACAATATTCTTGACAAGCCACAGGCGAAGGTCGAGATTTAAGAATTGTGCCAGCTCGAACCATCCATCCCTTAACCCTCACCAAAGTAATTTATACTCTCAAGCCGTTAGCTCACTAGATCTCGGTACTTACACGGTAGGTAGTTCTAATTATGGAAAATCATGTACAACTTTAATAGATCATAACGTGACATTTTCCTAGAAATACCAATTGTTGATAAAAAATAAGAATTAATAAAAAGTTAATGAGATTTAGCCATTTGAGTGTGTATATGTTTTTGACAATTGACAACTTCTAATTTTACTATATTGATCAGTAACTCACTGGAAGATTACATATTTTCTCTGTATATATAGATTAAATCTAATTTTAATTAGTACAATTCAATTGCTTATTTACCAATTATAATTTAACTTAACCATGACTCTAATAAGTCATAGAATCCTTCTAAAACATGAAATTCATCAAAAATATATTTTAAAATAAGGTCATCTATTACGAACCACGATTTGTGTTCTAGGTCATGGATCTTAGTTTTTTTTCTTCAAAATATGACATAAGCTCTTACACACTCTTGTCTGAGTTCGTAAATCACTCTCATTCTCTACAAACTTAGATACAATTTATGATAGTATCATATCCTAAATTGTGTCTTTTACAAAAATTCCTCCGCCACACTAATATGATCATATCTTCAGCTTGTTCTTTCACCTTTGATTTCCAGTTAAAATACACCTTAGGCTATGCTTGTGTCCTAAGCTATGTTCATCCAAAGATTTCTAAGAAAACACTTGTGTTCTTTCTATAATATGTTTAGACTGTACCCAAGTATATAAGTCATATACAATAATTTCTACCTTGATGAATATATAATAATCTCAACCTTGATGAATATATTTTATATAGGATAGATTGTAGTCATATCTAACATCTTGAGACATTAATTAAGCCTAAGCGATGTTTGAACTTCTTCGTGGTAACCGAATTTTTTAACATATCAACTACATCATCTGAAATGTAAACCTTTTCTAAAAAGATTTGACTAAATGCAATCAATTTTCTGATTTTATGAAACCTCATATCCTTTACTATAGTACTTATTTATCTATCTTTCTCCTGAGTGACCATAATCTCTTAAAAGGTAATTGGATCTATATCACTAATGGTAAGGATATATATGACCGAGTCTTCCTAATCATATCTACTTAGTGGCTTGATGGTTCATCTCACTCTATCTTTGGTCATACAATATTGATATTTTCTTAGCCCCTTTTAGAATATAATTTATATTGTCCTAGTTATATCATACTACCTTAATGCTATTCTTTACTGGTTTTAGCACGTTCTTTCCTTATTTTTGCCTTAATATATGTTAATTTCTAGACAATCCTAAAGGTTACATAATATTTTACACTCTTTTTCCTTATAAAAGTCCATCATCTATCATACACCAAGATGATTCAATTACAATGTATCATACTATAGTAGTATCTTTCATTGACTCTACAAATACTCTATAGATTTTTTTTTTCTAATTTTATCCTTTTTATTATAGTTATTGCACTCTTTATTTCCTTAATATTGTATTTTGCGGTTTTATATCTAAAAGTATTTTCATTTAAGGTTCTAAAAAAGATTAATTCTTCCTGAAATTTGGTACATATCAAACACCGCTCAATATCTTAATCACTCCATCAAACATCTTTATCTTCACTTATCCTGCTTTAATCGCAAGCTTTATCATCCCCAACCAAATAGTCCCAAAGTTGCCTGAATTATATGAAACAAGTATTAATTTTGACCTGTCCTATTTTAATTGCAAACTCTGTCATCCCTAACCAGATAATCCTAAAGTTGCATGAAGAATATGAAACAAATCAAT
>JAOQMQ010000195.1:25974990-25995101 GCA_027563845.1 Erythroxylum subrotundum | reverse complement strand
AACAAAGTTTTTGTTTTAAACGAAAAGAGTTTTAAAGTAAAAGGGGTTAAGAAAAAGTTATCACAATTCAACCCCCCTTTCTTGTGCATTTGTATATCGTTATTGAACATCATATTAACGTGTGATTCACTTCAATATCTATGTTAATTTTAAGCTCAGATTCAAAGACAAGATACTTAGAGACATCCTTTGGGCTGCTGCTAGGGCTTACACTGAAGATGGATTCAATATGAAAATGCTAGAAATGCAAGCTGTTGATGGTGAGGATTATAAATGGCTTTCTGAGATTCCACCTTATCTGTGGGCAAGGTGTTTCTTCTGCACTCACAGTAAGTAATAACATTAGGAAGAAAAGTGTTGATGAGCAGAGAGAAAAGATTGCAGACACTGAAAGGATAACCAGAAAAGGATATAGCAAGAAGTGCAGTAATTGTTTACAACAAGGTCACAATTTAAAGACTTGCAAAACCCTCCTCATTCTAATAGGCTGCTTAAAAAATATGATGTAGAATAGGTATCTTGTTCTGTAATAATTGTACTTTTACTGAACATGTGTATTATACAAAATTATAATTTACTTTGCTTTTATTTTATCTATGCAGGATGCTCTAAAAGTTGAAAATTTAGAGCCTCAGTTTGTGTATAATGAAAAATGTTGAACCTGAGCATACTAATTATGAAAATACTGGTTCAATTAATCCCTTGAATGGATTTTTGCATTTTTTTTCTTTGAACAGAAAAATACTGCCAAATCTTTTTCTAAGGATAAAAGTATCTTAGCCTGTACATTTTGAAGAAAATGAAAATTTCAATTATTTTTAAATATTTTTCTTTTTGATGAAGTAATGGTGAGAAGGTAACCCAATTACAAAAATTTGTAATTTTTTCATCAATTAAAGTTAGAACGTGCAACTATGAAAAAATGCTACCTTCAATAAAATTTCTTTCTTTTTTTAATTTTGTTTCATAAATAAATTTCTTTTTAAATTTTTCATAAATTAACAGTCATAAAGTGTAATTGTGAAAAAAATGTTATTTTAAATAATTTTCCTTTTTTATTTATTAAATTCAAAATGTAATTCATACTTAAAATAATTTTATTTTTTAAATAGAGGGCATGATGAAATAAAGCAAAAAATAGGAGTGTTTGATGTATTTTAGTCGACAAATGACTAAAATGGTTTTTTTGTCCAAAAAATTGCAACATGTATAGATATGGTAATTTCATCATAATACATGGGTAGAAATGTCTTTTTAAATTCTAAATTCCTTTGACCGGTAGTTAAAGAGGGTAATATGTCTATTTTTAAAATAGAAGGAGGCATAATGTACCAAAAGATAAAATACAGAAGGGTTAAATGTATTTTTGCCTTAAAAATAAGAGTAAGAATTATATGTAAAACTTTTAGTACTACGTAGAAAATAATTCTTGATAGTCGATTGCCACTTTAATTTTTTTGTTTAAATATTGTTATTAATTAATATAAAACTTAAAATTACATTTGAACCAACTTGGACTTCACAACTGATTAATGTGGGTTGTGGCTTAACCTCCCCCGTTCCCCGGTGTTCCGTATTCGTGCCACTTCAAGAAAAAAGAGGCCCTTGAGCTGGTCATACATGATATATTCCTGATGGTTTAGCATTTTATCTTGAGATAAGGTAACCCCACCCTCCGAGAACTAAACCTCTATATGTTTGGTGCATGGAGATTGTAAAAGGTTTGTTGTTCTCTTTGAACCACACAATATATGACATGCATGCGGCCCACAGAATTGGACGGGTTTCAGGGGACAAGCATATCTTTTCCACCTTTAATCCATCAGCCTGATCTGATCGCTTTGTTTCAAGTTAGATAAAGACAAGGAACACAACTTAAGTCATCAGTAAAGGGACATTTAAACCTGCTTTTTCACTTCTGTTGCTGAATTATTGTATTATCTATCAACCTGCTATAGTGGCATTGTAATAAACTGAATACTTATTTACAGACATGGATGCCCCAGAAACGATATGAAACCCCTTCCCACCCCTACCACACGAAATGCCACTCTTCTCTGTTCCCTTGTTGCTTGAAATCTGTCCTTTTGATTATGTACTGTATCTTCAAGTCTTACGCTTGGGCTCTTCTCAGCAAATAGTATGAGAAAACACATGCTGTATACTTAAATGGAGAGTTCAAAGGAAAGAAAAGAGAAATGAACTCTTCCCAAATGACTTATAGTAGTTAGTTGATTATGTTAGAAATACATGTTAGTGGACTAATATAATCACAACTTAATCCCATATGCCTAACCACAATTGAATTGCCTAATGTATATTTAATAACTATAATGGGATGGTTACTTTGCTAATTGCATTTGAGGTACATGGTAGTACCCTAATTACTATATGTTGGCCCATTAAACTATAGTCTATGTCATCCAATTAATAATGTAACAATTAGCCCATTCTACCCTTTAGGGTAGAATATGTCATATACTTGACATAAGGTGAGATTGTTAGGTTATAGATACATTGTTGTGTTGGGTGAAAGTGAACAAGGGTCTTCTACTATTGAGCTCTCTTGCAAAGGTTTGTTTTTCTCTCTTTGATAGGTTGTAGGAGTACATGGAAATGGTGCAAATGCCAAGTGTTGGAGGTATGTCTCTTTAATCTTTGTGATGCTCTAAATAAAAATAGATCTTGGTTGTTGGATGTGTTTAATGATAAATTTATGTTTAGCAGATTCTGGTATCAGATAACATATTAACCACCGAAAATGGTAATGGTAATTAGTCTGAATAGACCGTAATGAGAATCAATACCAAACTGGTGAAGCATAACTCAGTGGTTGAAGAAGGCCTGAATTGGCTTGCTCCATCCATGTCATAATTAAAGGCCTAGAACTAAAGCACGAGAGCAAGACCATCAAAGCTCAATAGCCCCTAGTCCAACAACACTTTTATTGGGACGATGCCCACAAACCAAGCCCATCTTCTGAAGAAATACAGCAACACGTGGTGATGGAAAAAACAAGTGGTTGAAGCAGAGAAGGCCAACCATGCTTACCATCTCACAATGCCAGCAAAAATCTAAACAAGTGGTTGAAGCAGAGAAGGTCAACCATGCTGACCATCTCACAATGCCAACAAAAAACTCTCTCTTATCCATTTCCCTGCCAACTTCACACTTCCCCCTGTTCTCTCCTCTCAGTCGCTCGAAAACTGCTATCTTGCAATGGCTTTAACATCTATCTCCGCCCTGAGCATTAAAGCCTTTAACGTCTCCACTTCTTTGTCTTCAATATCTCCATACCATTTTTCCTCCCTCTCCAAGCCTTCTTCTATAGTTTGTCAATTTCACTCGGAAAGACAAAACCTTTCTCTTGGTAACTAAAAATTTGCTACTTTTCTTTTACAGTGTTTGATACATGTACTTCAGTTTGCTTCCAACTAACTGAATTTTCCTTGAAAAGGTAGACTGTTGTAGAAACAGAGATGAGGTGGGCAATTCAACATCCGTGAACTGGAGGACAGTGGTTTCTACTGCATTGGCAGCTGCAGTTGTTACTTTTGGCTCTGGTTTTCCTGCTACTGCGGACCTTAACAAGTTCGAAGCAGAAACTCGGGGTGAGTTTGGTATTGGTTCAGCAGCTCAGTTCGGTTCTGCGGATCTCAGGTGTGTATTACCCATAACAACACTTGTGTTGTCTTTAGTAAATTTGGAATGCGAACGACTAAAGTAGCTCTTTTTATTGCTATTTATTGGTTATGCAGGAAGGCAGTTCATGTGAATGAGAATTTCAGGTAATCATTTTCTATTAATTCTGATTGAGAATCTATCTGGAAACACCTAATACTATATATATAACACAGAAATGTTGAGTATAGCTAACGTTAAGTTCACCAAGTATACGATATTTCACTCACAAAATAGAAGGTCTTTAGAATGCTTTTAACTAAAACAAAAGTAAGTGAATTGATTCTTGAAGGTTTTTAAATAACTGAGAATCAAAACTGAAGGAAAGGTAAGTAATTTTGAGAGAAGAATGAAATAGTTAGCAGCAATGGAATTCGATAGTTTTATTCATTAATCAGCCATTACATTTATAATGCTTGGAATAACAGAAAACTAGAGATTCTAGGAGTTTAAAAAATCACAAAATCTAAACAACTTAACAATTTCTAAACTGACTAACAACCTCCTAAGAAACAGGAACAAGTAGATCTGAATATTTGCAGATCTAAAGCAAATATTCAACACTCCTCCTTGCTTTTAAGAGCTGCAAACCCCAATTTTCTGCCTTAAAGACTCGAACTTGCTTACTGGTAGTGGTTTTGTGAGCAAGTCTGTCAACTGATCTTCAGATTTGCAGTAAACTAAAGTCATTTCTCCATTTTGCTGCACCTCCCTTAAGAAGTAGAGCTTGACATTGAAATGTTTAGTCTTCCCATGAAACACTGGGTTGTTTGAGATTGCAATTGCTGCCTGGTTATTAACAAAAATCTCTATTTTCTGCTGCTGCTCCATATGTAAATCACACAAAAGCTTCTTCAACCATAAGACTTGATTTACTGCTGCTGTAGTTGCTATAAATTCAGCTTCTACAGTGGACTGTGCTACAATTTCCTGCTTCTTTGAGCACCATGAAAAAACTCCTGAACCTAAGCTAAAACAATATCCTGAATTACTCTTCATATCATCAATGGAGCCAGCCTAGTCACTATTAGAAAATCCACACAAATTGAAGTTTTGACACTTCTCATATTTGACTCCATAATCGATAGTGCCTTTGATATACCTTAGTATTCTTTTTTCTGCTTTCAAATGCATTTCACTAGCACAATGCATAAATCAAGATAAGAGACTTACAACAAATAAAATGTCTGGTCTTGTTGCAGTGAGATACATTAGGCACCCAATCAAGCTTCTATAATGACCTTCATTAACTTTATCAGCACCATCTTCATTACACAGCCTCTCTTTTTGATTGATTGGTGTGCTGATTTCTTTGCACTCATCTGAAATTTCTTTAGTATTTCTTTTGCATAGTTCTTTTGGTAGATGAACACTTCATTGTTGCTTTGCTTAACTTCAACTCCAAGAAAATAGGTCATAAGACCAAGATCTGTCATCTCAAAAACCTGCATCATTCTTGTTTGAACTCCTCAACAATCTTGATATTATTTCCAGTCACCAACAAATCGTCAACTTAAAGGGATACTATAAGAAAATCATTCCCCATATGTTTCACATAAAGAGTGGACTCAGATAAACTTTTTTCAAAGCCTAGGCTTAAGAGATGTTCATCTATTCTGCCATACCAAGCTCTTGACGCTTGTTTTAGCCCATAGAGAGCCTTTTTCAGTAAATATACTTTATCTTCTTCACCTTGCTTCACAAATCCCTTTGGCTGCTCCACATATATCTCTTCCAGCAATACACCATTTAGAAAAGTTGATTTGACGTCTAATTGAAATATTTTCCATCCTTTTTGTGCAACAATTGCTAGCACCAATCTGATTGTGTCCAACCTAGTAATAGGAGCGAAGGTGTTAGAATAATCAACTCCAAAAATTTGTGCATACCCTTTAACTACGAGCCTAGACTTGTATTTGTTGATGGAGCTGTCTACATTAAGCTTCGTCCTGAGCACCCATTTTACTCCAATCATTTTTCTGTCTTCAGGCCTATTAACCAGCTTCCATGTCTTATTTTTCTGAATCATTGAAATCTCATCCTCCATTGCTTTCCTCCATTTCTGGTCTTTGAATGCTTCTTCATGGCTAGTAGGTTCACATATTGCTACATTGCCCCTTTGATAAATGTCAGAGAGTAGTCTCCTACCTCTAACTGGAGGATCATCTTCTAATTCGTTCTTCCATTGTTTTGTTCCTTTAGGAAGGTTTCTTTGCAAGAGCTCAGTTGCTTTTTGTAGGCTTTTCCAGTCCCATTGTTTTTCTTCATTAAAGTGTACGTCTCTAGTGATTGTCATTTTCTCTGTTTGTGGATGATACACCTTATAAGCTTTTGAGGTTGAACTGTAACCAACAAAGATGCTTGGAGTTGCCTTCTTGTCAAGCTTAACTTGTAGAACATGAACGAAACACACACAACCAAACACTTTAAAATAGCTTAGTGAAGGTTTATGCCCATACCAAGCCTCAAATGGAGTTTTATTTTCTAATGCCTTAGTTGGAAGTCGATTTTGCAAAAAAAAATGATATGTTGGCTGCTTTTGCCTAAAACTTTTTAGGCAACTCCTTTTCATACAACATTCATCTAGCTATCTCCATTATTGATCTATTTTTTCTCTCACTAATTCCATTTTGTTCTGGAGTGTAAGGAGCGGTGAGCTGATGTTGAATGTCAGCTTCTTCGCAATATGAGTTAAATTGCGCTGAGATATACTCCCTTTCGTTGTCAAACCTTAGAGTTTGAATCCTGTAGCCACTCTGATTTTCCATCGTATTCTTGAATTTCCAAAATACTTCAGGCACTTCAGACTTAAATTTCAAGAAAAAAATCCAACACATTATTGTAAAATCATCTATGAAGAGAACATAATATAGGCTACTTCGCAAACATGGCCTTCTTTGAGGTCCTGCAACATCCGTGTGAATAAGTTGCAGCTTTCAAGAAGCTCTCCAAGTTGATTTTGGGAATGACATCCTGCTTTGTTTTCCAAATTGACAAGCACTACAATTTGGCAAATAATTAGCAAGCTCCGGTAATCCTCTTGTTATATACTCCTTTTGCATGTTCAACAATCTTTGAAGATGACAATGGCCAAGCCTTTTGTGCCAAATTTCTGTGGTGCTAACCTCATTGTGATAGGCTGCCTGCTCCTCCATTGGATCAAACGAGAAGCTTTTTCCTCTCATTTTAACACGACAAACCTCCTGACTAGCACTATTATAGATAAAACAATGTTGATCCTCAAAGGAAACTTTGAATCCTTTTTCTATCAGTTGACCCACACTGAGCAAAGTCTGATCAATATTAGGTACATACAGAACATCTTAAATCATTTTTGTACCTAAACTTGTGATGATTGTGACTGTCCCTTTTCCCTTGGCCTGAATGTAGTCACCATTCTCGATTTTTACCTTTGTGATTTCTAGAGGCTGCAAATCTTTGAAGAGAGTTCTATCGTAGGTCATGTGGTTTGTACAACCACTATCAATCAGCCAACATTCCATAGAATTGTTTGAAAAACACGTCGCCACAAACATCTGGTCTTCTTCATCTTGGTCTGCGACTTGAGCATCTACTATGTGGTTTTGAGATTTGCTTTTGCAAATTTCTGGTTCATGTCCAAGCTGGTTGCACTTACTGCATCTTGCATCTAGCCTCCTCCAACATTTGAATGGTGGATGACCCATTTTGCTGCAGTACTGACAAGGTGGATAGCTTTTCTTTGAGTTTTTCTCCTTGCTTTGGATCTGGTTATCTGCACTGCTTTCGCTACTTGATGCCTGATTTTTCTTCTAAAATTTCTTCTTGTTCTTCCTAACTTCCTGGTGCTTGGCTGGCAATGCTCCTTCAACTACACAATCTTGTCTCATAAGCCTCTGTTGCTCTTGGGCCTGCAAAGCATTTAGCAACTTTGCCAAAGTGATCTTTGATAGATCCTTTGTGTTCTACAAGGTGGTTATAGATGCTTCATATCTCTCAAGCATCGTTACAAGAATTTTTTCAACAATTCTAGAATCAGAAAGTTCAGTGCCAAGTAACCTTACCTTGTTGACAATGCCTAGCGGTTTGTCTGAGTATTCCTTAACTGTCTCAGACTGTTTCATTCTTTGCAACTCGAATTCTCTTATTAAATTTAGCACCTGCATGCCTCGTATCCTTTCATGTCCTGCATATTCTTCCTTCAGATAGTCCCAAACTTATTTTGTCGTTTGGAGAGTCATGATTCTCGTAAAGATAGTTGTTGAAACAACAGCAAATAGGCATGCTTTTGCCTTTGACTTTCTGGTTTTTCTGTCTTCATGATTCTTGATCTGGGCCATGGTGGGATTGACTGGCAGCGGATCAACTTCATAATCCTCTTCCACGGCTTCCCAGGGATCTAAAGCCTCCAAATATGTCTCCATTCTTACAGCCCAAATCTGATAGTTTTCTCCATCAAAGATAGGAGGAGCAATTTGTGAGAAAATAGCTTCAGCTTCCATTTTACATATCCTGTAAGAAAAGGCTATGATACCAGATTGAAGGTTTTTAAATAACTGAGAATCAAAACTGAAGGAATGGTAATTAATTTTAAGAGAAGAATGAAATAGTTAGCAGCAATGGAATTCGATAATTTTATTCATCAATCAGCCATTACATTTATAATGCTTGGAATAACAGAAAACTAGAGATTCTAGGAGTTTAAAAAATCACAAAATCTGAACAACTTAACAATTTCTAAACTGACTAACAACTTCCTAAGAAACAGGAACAAGTAGATCTGAATATTTGCAGATCTAAAAGCAAATATTCAACAATTCTCTTTTGGCTTACAGACCTATGTAACAGATTGTAGAGATAAGAATATGTAACCATTAGAATATTTCAAGATTTAACTATCAAGAAAGTAATACCTTTCCTCCTTTCGTTACAACGTATGATTACAGATAGATTTTACTTTCCTGTTGTCTCTAAATGATTTTCTTGCTATTCACTGATTGAATTGTAATCTGAAATCATGCATGAAGAAAGCAGAAATTGTGAGGTAAATGTAAGGGATCTAATGGAAGTAAACTAAGAGAATAATCTATTACGAATTGTGCCTTATATCCATTTAGTTTTTCATTGTGTTTAAAAGTTTCAAGTGCATTTTTGTGTGTGCTTAATTAATCTCATGGGTGATACAGAAGAGCCAATTTCACAGCTGCTGATATGAGAGAATCAGATTTTAGTGGTTCAACTTTCAATGGTGCCTACTTGGAGAAAGCTGTGGCATACAAGGCAAATTTTTCAGGTATGAACTAGTTGTCATTGCACATCTTGTTAACATAGTAATAACAAAAAATCAGTGGGTGACATCTTCCTATTGTATTATGCACTTTTGCTCCTTTACTTACATGTAAGCATTGCGAGCAAACTTCTGCGTGAAATCTAGTTAACCTTCCAATTTGATGCTTGATAACTTTTCGGATTTATTTCATGAGATGGATGCCCTTTTCTTTTGTATCCATGGACAACTTGGAGCTGCTATCAGTGCCTGTACTATCATCCTATGAGAAGGCAACTCAAACTTAGGAAGGTTCTTCTCTTGTGATTGGCATATGCTTAAACATTGGCATGAGAACATCTTCCCTGTGCTTTTTCCATGTGATCTTTCTGCTATTTTCCCTTGTCCATATCAAATTCCAGGCATTTAGTTTTTGGTTGAATGGCTTTATGGTCATGAATAGTTGTAAAGGTTGTCCTTGTTGTCCAAGGACAGTTTGATGCAGCCATCAGAGCCTGCACTTTTATTCGACGAAATGGGAATTCTGACTTAGCAGGGGCCTCTTTGTGTGTGACAGGCATACGTTCAGACATTGACCTGGTGACATCTCCCCAATACTTTTTCCCATGCCATCTTTTCCCTCTTTCTTCTTGTCCTCATCAAACTCCACGCACTCAGTCATTGGCTGAATTAGGTCACAAATATTTGTTGAGGTCCTTTGGCACCTTTCACTCAAAATTCCACCTCCCTCCTTTTCCACTGATGTACTTGCAAAGTCAGATATCTGTTGAAGTGTCTCCAGTCCCAAAGGAACTTCTTTGTTAACTAGTTTAGTCTCTGACCCACAACCTTAAGGGAAGTTTTGAATGGCTGAGATTCTTCTCCTAGGTTGATTAGTCACAGCCTTCATGGCTTTCTTTGGAACACTGGTAGCTTCATGGACTGATATCTTTGATGGATAGAGCAGTCCTGCATTATCCTTTGGCAAACTTATTAGTGTTGAAGTGGCATTTGCTATTGATTTCAGCTCAACCTTCTTCTCAAAGGAAGTCATCTTCTCCTTTCCATCAGAATCATGTTATAAAGACTGGCACCTTTAGATCAGTCAGTTTCTTAAGCAATTCACCAGAAGTTTCTGTGTGAGGACCACAATTTTCAGGAAATCATGGATAGCAAGCTTTCTCTTCTTTATGCACTCCAAAATATCAAGAGAGGCATCGTTCACATTTAGTAACATCTTCTGAATCTCCAAGATAGGGTTGTATTTACCTTTTTCTGAATCCATGAAATATTCAGCACATTTACTTGATATATTCTATGATTACAAAATAATATGAGCAACCTTTTGCCACTTAGTTCTTCCATAGTTTTTCCTACTTAGAAAGTTATAGTTTCCCAGGACTGAATTGAGGCAATAGTGTTAGAGAATGGTTCAAAGATGTTTAAAATGTGGTCCTTATTTTTATGAGTTATCAAAGTTTGTTTAGATTGTTTCCTTTTATCTTAGGTATTTAAACTTTTAAAATTTTGATTTGTTTGGTTAATTTTTACTGAGATATTAGCTAAGTTTGTTATTTCATTGCCTATATATTTAGGCCTTCAACGTCAATGTAAACTGTACCCATTAATAAATTGCCTCTTGCATTATCTCTTTTCTACTCTCTTTTTTTTTTGGTTAATTTCTGGTTTTAAAACCCAATATAATATCAGAGCTCCTTATAATCTTAAGGGACCTGTGAGTGTTCGAGAGACAGTAACGACATGGCATCCAATAATACATCAACTTTTTCATCTCCAATTTTTAATGGTGAGAATTATCAAGTTTGAGGAATCAAAATGAAAGCTCACTTTAGAGGTATTGGCTTGTGGTTGTGGGTTGAAGGTGAAAGGCAAATATCACCTCAAGGAAATAATCCAACACTCAATCAAATTAGGGCTCACAATAGGAAATAACACCCAACACTCAATCAAATTAGGGCTCATGAAGATGAAGAAACCAAAATTCCAAGTTTCTTATCTCAAATTCATGTTGTTGTGTATAAATCAATTTTCCCAAGAATTATGGGTTGTGTAACAACCAAGGAAGCTTGGGACACACTGAAAGAACTCTATCATGGTATAAATAAAACAAGGCGGATGCAGGTGTGAAATCTCAAAAGAGGATGAAAGAAAAGGAGACTCTGTAGAGTTTTCTGACAGGCTAATGATGGTTGTAAATAAAATTAGATTGATGAAACAAGAGCTACCTGATAGCAGGATCGTAGAAAAAGTGTTTGTAAGCTTGTCCGAAAGATTTGCAGCAAAAATTTCATCTCTAGAGGATTCAAGAGATATCAGTCGAATTACCTTGACTAAATTAATCAATGCCCTGTATGCTCGGTAGCAAAGAAGGATGTTGAGAAAAGAAGAAACTCAGTAGGTAGTTAAGGGGTCTTATTTAGCAAAGGCCTCATCTTTAAAAAGAAAAGCTCAATCTCAATTTGGTATTTTCAAGAAGCCTAGTCATGATGAAGACAATTGTTGGCACAAGGGAAAGCGTCAGTGTTTCAAGTGCAAGAAGTTCAGGCATATATAAAGGAATTGCAAAAATAAGACTAAAGAAATTGTCAATTTGACACATGTTGCTGAAGAAGATTTTTTTTATAAATATTGGTGAGAAGAGCACCAAGAAGAAACTTTTTGGAGAGGAAGTGCTCCAACCATTGAAAGGTGATGAGAAGTACACCATCAGGTTCAAGAAGTCTTACAACTTTGAATCAAGAGGGAATATTGGAGAATGATTTAAAGTTGTTTAAAATGCGGTCCTATTTTTTATGAGCTTTCGAAGTTTGTTTTGATTGTTTCCTTTATCTTAGGTATTTAAACTTTTAAACTTTTGATTTGTTTTGTTAATCTTTACCGAGATATTAGCTAAGTTTGTTATTTCATTGTCTAAATACTTAGACCTTCAACGTCAATGTAAACTGTATCCAACAATAAATTACCTCTTTTCTACCCTATTTTTTTTATAGTTAATTTCTGGTTCTAAAACCCAACAAATAGAAATAGTTTCTCATCTATTAATAGCTTAGGCACCAAACCCAAGTGGTATATGGAGCAACACAAATTTAATGTCATGTTGTAATGTTTGATCTAACAATGGTGTGAATTATGTTTTTGATGCAAAATTTTATAGATGGGGTTATCTAGGTTGCAACAATAAATTCTGTAGTGTTGATGAAACAACTGGAATATTAACTGATTGTATAGACAACTGATCAGGTTATGTTGGGTTACATCACTAATAAAACATTAGCAACAGTTAAGATTGCAAGAGGTTAGTCAATAAAATTCAAGAAGCAACAACTAGCTTGGCAGTCATTAAAATAAGTGGAACCTGTCGAAAAAAAAGTGGAAAATTCAAGGATTGACCTTGTTCTCTTTCAGGAATGGTGTGCTTAAATTCTTCGGTTCCTTTATAATAGGAATTTATGAAACCCTAGTAAAAATTCTCTTTCTTTTTGCTTATGGTGAAAAAAGGTTATGTGCTTATCCAGTAATAGGCTAAATATCTTCTTGATCTTTGTATATCACATTGTCAGTTCGGTGGAAGATGCCCACTGTTTTCTTTTCCTTTTGTGTTTTCTTCAAAATATCAGTCTTTTGTTCTAAAGAGCGGACCGCCACAGGTAGGTTTAAAATTGTATTGTTTTGGGATCGGTATTCTGATTTATCTGGGCCCTGTAGCAGTAGAAGGAATCCGAAATTGTATTCTTTTGGGATCAGGATTCTGATTTGTGAGTAAATCAATGACAACATGAGAAACTAAACATAAATTCTTGGTTAACTAAATGTTTAAACTTTTGTTTGGTTTGTTCTCTATGTTATCATCACGGATGTAATGCATAATTATAGTGAGGTGCGAGAAAATGAATACTTTTTTTTCTTTTGGCAATTAACAGGTGCGGATTTGAGTGACACATTGATGGATCGCATGGTATGACTGAACTGTTTTTTATGCATATGTGGTTTAAGGCAGTTGGAAAACTAAAATTTCATCTTATATCTGATGTTTTTAGATTGGTTGAGATGACTTGTTTTAATTTACGATAACATATATTCTTTTAACAAAAGCGCTCACAGATCTATGATGACAAAATGCTGAAATACATTTGCAGGTCCTGAATGAGGCTAACCTCACCAATGCTGTTCTTGCTAGATCAGTACTTACTCGAAGTGATCTTGGAGGTGCTGTTATAGAAGGAGCTGATTTCAGTGATGCGGTTTTGGACCTTCCCCAGAAACAGGTTCTTTTATATAATATATCCATTAAGGTTTCACCTCAATGATCTGATAAGAAGTGTTTCTCGCATTCAATTCCTATGATACTACTCAAGAGTCATTATTTGGTTCTTGTAAGTGTGATATGTTACTAGCTAGTTCGATTTAATTTAAGTGTTCCCTAGCATCAGCCAGAAACGGAGAGAATTAGACTATGAACTTTAGAATAATAACTACTGTTCTTATTCAGCAAGTTGGGCTGTATTCTTCTGACATATGGCTTTGAAAGTGGAAAGGAACTAGACCAACTAATTGGAGTGTTAGCATTCACTCAATGGCAACTACTATTAAGCTTCATTGGCTGCCTTTTGTACTTAAGGCAATACTATGCTCATTCTACCATATAAAACAACTTATACGCAT
Organism: Erythroxylum subrotundum; assembly: GCA_027563845.1. NCBI lineage: Eukaryota > Viridiplantae > Streptophyta > Magnoliopsida > Malpighiales > Erythroxylaceae > Erythroxylum > Erythroxylum subrotundum. The sequence continues at coordinate 25,981,492 of JAOQMQ010000195.1, read as the reverse complement.
GATGGACTTGGCACAGCAGAAGAGGAAATTTAATTTTAAGAGAGCTGAGATTGATAAGGCAAATTGGAGTAGCTTTGACTTGTGACCTGGAGAGCCAATAAAGAAATTAAATTTAAATTTGACCTTGTCTCCCCCGTTTGCTTTCTAGCTCTGTTATGTTGCTCTGTCATTGTAATTCAGCTTTTTAACTGGATCAATTTCATATTTAGATCCCTGATCATCAAACAAAAGTAAATATTTTCATCTATGATGTTGGCCATGATGAGGGAAGTCAAGATATGCTGGCAAGAATAATTATATGCATGGCTTGGGAGTTGACAAATGCCTCCTTGAGCTGAATATCCTCGTGAAACATGTAGGATGATCCTTGTTGTGGGTGCCTGGAGACTTGAGCACTATGCAAGCTTGATAATCAGAATTGAAGTTCATCAATATGTGATTCTTTCTAATAATTGACTTTGATGAGAAATAATTGTTGACAAGAACTCCCACTATGAGACTACATTAAAGTGGTTAAATTTTGGGTTGTTCTGGGTAGTCCATGATTTTTTTAGGAACATGGAAATTGGTCTAGACTTGTAACTGTTATGGAAAGATGGGAACGGTAACTCGAAATTTGTCATGAGCGAGGTTATGGTTCTGCTGAAGTTATATGGTTTTCAGTGTAGCACTATTTTTGCGATTGGCATGTATTGGTTGTTCAACTGTTATGAAACTTTGTTTCTAATGCAACAATGAAATATCTGGAAAACTTTTAATGGGACATTTTCCCAACGCAGAAATTGTTGTGTTTACATAAAAAATACTGTATCTGCTGTTACGAGCTTATGATGCAGCTTCAATAATGCGGACAGAATGTATACGTTAGAAAGTATCTGGCCTTGAAGTTGCCTTTCTGTGCACTACTTGGTTCTGGCCTTGAAAGTAACCCTCTAAATTTGCTGTTGAATACTAAAAACTTAAACTGAGCAACTCTGGAGTTGCTAGATCACGAAGTTGTCCATTCCTCATGATTACAATTCTGCATAAGCGTATCTTTGTTGATCATTCTGGATTGCTGGCTGTTAATCTTTCAAATTCCACAGTTAAGGTTGCTTAGAATGGTTCAAGGTACTTGCACTATTTGGTATTTTCTGTTATATAAACCACAAATTGGGATCTTGAATATGCCTCCAAATGTTATCTATCTTTATGGAAACAAGTTGGTTTTTTCCTTGGTCTATGATATTGACTTTAAGGTTGTATTCAGGCTCTCTGCAAGTACGCAAATGGCACAAATCCTATGACTGGAGTGAGCACTAGAGTAAGCTTAGGTTGTGGAAATAAGAGGAGAAACGCTTATGGTAGTCCATCCTCTCCTCTGTTGAGTGCCCCACCTAAGAAACTGCTTGATCGTGACGGCTTCTGCGATGAAGGAACTGGTCTTTGTGATGCTAAATAGTTGTACGGAGATGATAGAAACATCAAATACCCATGTACATGGCTGCACAGAATATTGAATCAACAGCTTTTTGGCTTCTTATGAATCACCAAACTGTAGAAGTTTAAAGGAGAAGTAGCAAGCATATCATTTACTTTCCTACTTCTTCTGCTATTAATGGTCTCAGAATTTTCTAACCCCCTCAGAATTTTCTGCTACTTTTTGTCTTACTGGATTAACTTTTGATCCATTTTTGAAAACATTGACTATTACTAATCTTATTCTTAGTAAAAGGCTTAATTTTTTATTCCATGTTTATTTTTTGTAAAATTATCTCAATTGAATTGAATTATGCACTCAAATAATATACCATTTCTTCTGAAAAGTTTTGAGTTTGGTGATATTCATATTTATCTAGTGGCATATACTGGATAATTGGGACTGGTACTTAGTATCTCAGTGTGCTTGCACTTGGTTCAAGAACTAGAAGTTGAGCATCTCTTAAAGTTTTAATAGTAAAAGATGGAACAATGGCAATACATCAACGAAGAATATGGGTTTGGATTGATGGAAATTCATTAAGCACAGTGTACCAGAAAAGGGATAAAATTCATAACATATTATCTTACAATTTTGAACTGAGACAGAAAATATCTTATTTCAGTTATATATGTAATTAATTAAAATTAGATTAATTTCTTAAGATAAATAGTGATTTATTTCTTCAGTTTAGCTGTTCATGGAATAACTTCCTTAGCCTATATTCTATTGTGTTCGTTATGAAATCACGGCGGAATTCCATCTCACGCTTAGTACAGGAATAGGCATTGGCTGGTTGGGAAGTCAAATGATTGCAGACAAAGTGCTCTCCACCAGTTCTATATCTCAACTCTCAAGTCAAGCATCGACCAAACCATTAGTTAAATATATCAATCAAGTTGGCTTGTTGTCCACTTTTCACTTTTTCTTCTAATGTGGTCGAAGAAGTGCACCCCATCAATCAACAAGTTCAGAATCTTGCATGCTTGTCTCCTTTGTAACTGTCCCCGAGGCATTGCCATACAGGGAATGTGCCCTCGTAGCCTGTCAATACTTATCCTTCTGACTTCCTTCAACCTCAACCCTTTTTAACTCCACGTACGGTCATTGCCAAACTTGCCGAAAGTTTCATTCTGAATCGCATTCAACTCTTAATGATATCATTTTTAGAGGAAACTTGAACTAATTCAACTTAGAATTTCCAGACAAAACAACCTCTGTACCTTCCTTAGTATTATATACTAAGTATGAAATACATTGATCATAACACCTACGAATCCTCATAAATGCTGAAGTTAAATATTTTTCTCATTTAAGATATTTTCTTGGCGGAAGCCTACGGTTAAATTAAATTGACGGGATTTATCACCATGCATGATAGAAATTTGAAATAAGTGAAACTAATGTTTTATCAAATTTCACTTGATATTGATCCATATTTTAAGTAAATATACGAAAATATAGATATTTATTCACGCATAGTTAGAACATAGTATTCAGATATATTATATCCAGAGATGGATAGTATAAGAGAAAAAAAAAACATTTTAGTATAAACTTGATGTAAAAATAATAAGATACGTGTCTAAAACTTTACTTTCGTTAGCCATTTTATCTGACGAACCTGATTGTATCAGAAATAAAAATTGATCTAGCGCTTATGCAGTTTACCTAAGAGTTCTAATAAATCCTTTTTTTTAATATTGGTCAAATGAAGTAATTATAAATTTAATAAAAATGATGACCATATTCCAACCCTAAGTTCATGTGAGTGAGATCCAACTACATATTAGTGTACTAGTCTTAACCCTACGTAACCCAGCCTAGGCATCAGTGACATAATTCTGTCTCAACTCAACTAGATTGTACCGGATCTGATTACATTGCCGAAGGTTACGTTTAATTGGATAATTATTAATAAAAAATAATGAAATGTAATATTATTTCATCATTTAAAAAAAAATTTATAATTGAATAGAATAAAGCATGATAAAAGGGGAGTGTATTATATCTCATTTTATTATAAACAATAAAAATAAGTTACTTCCTGTTTAAAGAGTTTATGATGAAATATAAAATGATAAATATTATTTTCATTATATTACGTTATAAATCATTCAATTCCTTTCAAGTAATAACTTTTTAACATTACATTCATTTACATTTTATTCTACTATAAATTATTGCATTCTATTTCATTATAAACTATTTCATTCTATTAAAAATCTTTCATCCAACCAATCATAATTAACCCATATACAAAACACTAAAACTTATAAAGGGCCAGAGCAGTTGGACAGAGGGATGAATCTTTTGTCCATTTTATTCTGTTCCTATTTTATTTCATAAATTTCAGCTATCTATTTATGTGAGTCTTACATTTATTTATGTGAATCTCATATAAAATAGATGGCTGAGATTTACGAGACAAAATAAGAAGAAAGTAAAATGGAGAGAAGATTCTAACTGGTTGGACATATCCCATCCAAAGAGAGAGGGTGCCGAAACAAAAGCTGTTTAATTAATTATGTTCTGTCCTTTATCGGCTGACTCAATCCATTTATTACGATCAAAGCACGTGAAAAAGTGGTCACTTCAACATAATAATTTGGATGATTTGACCTGAAATATGAATTGTTAATGTGAGACCCGAGTTGTTTAATGTCACGACTTTTCCGTCCAAAATCAATGACCGGAGGCTCCGGGAAGTGTGGAGTGTTGGGATCTGCGTGGCCAAGGAAACATGCTATTTATGCTGTCTCATATAAAGCGCGTTTATTTTCACGGCACATGAGGCTATCTTATCTTAGTCAGCAAGCAACATTTTAAATGGCAAACTTATTCTCTCAACAGCCAAGACAGTCGACATCAATGCGCATGGTTTGCTTGTTCAAGGATTCGCTGAAAGGAAAGTAAGTGCTGGTTATTTTGCCTTCAACTTGGCTGGTGTGAAATCAGAGATATAATGAGACGCTAGTTTTGTGTTTCCTTTTTTGGTAAGTGACGCAAGACAATAGACTTGTGGTGTATGAGGATGGATCAAATTAATGCCGACCCAAAACTTAAAGTTAGAAAGGACAGACCTGAATATCAAACTTAGTCGGCAAGAAGCAGTGCTTTCTTTTTTGTTTCCTTTACTTGAGGAGTCCTTAGATTTAACACATGCCTCTCTCTTCGCTCCTCTCTCTCAAGTAGCAGCTAGTTATCTAGTCGATGTATGCATGATAAATCCATGAGAGCACGCCCAATTATTATGTCTCCTGTAAAACTTTCATTGCTTTAAAGGGCTTTTTGTGCTCGACTTCAGCCCCAGTGGGAGTCAATCTCTCACTTGAGTTGAAGTCAATAATATCTGATCACAAACTTAACTTTTCTTTCTTGTTCGTCCTCTTACCAATTATTAGACCAGTGAAGACGTGCCCGTGCTTCTGATATATAAACCATGGTAAATTTGTAGAATCTGTGGCTAGTTCTTGCATGCTGTTTGACCTGAGAAGCTTATAATGGTGCTGAAGCCTACCAATAACATTTTGTTTATTTGCACTCTAGTATTTTCTGGAGATAGCATATATAATCTTCATTCGCTATACTAGCACCCAATATCCTCGAGAACTGCTGCAAACCTATAGTTTCTTGCGCTTCTCAACTTTGATTAATCATCTCAAATCTCAATGTTTCATAGGCACGCATGAGGTCGATTATCTAAGGCAAAGAAGAAACAGGCATATTGACATCTCTTCTCAAGTTGGTCGTCTTGTGTTTGTAGACAAGCTGCAAGTGAATTTTGTTTTCATGTCTGGATCAGGTATGTATGAACTAAGACCTAGCTGCCAAAACACTTAGGCTTATGAGGGAATATAATAATTAAATTTAATTATTATATTCCTTCATAAGCCTAAGTGTTTTGGCAGCTAGGTCTTAGTTTAAACAAGTGAAACTACTCTTTATTACTAGCTTTTTCTCTAGTGTTACGAGACAATCTCATCTCTCGAAATTTGAATTGAACCTCGCATGAATTGAGGTGGCTGAGTAACTGCATTTCGTTTATCAATATGCATTATATTGTTGCAACTTAACATCTCGCTATCGATGATCTTGGTGTATTCTGCATGAAATGTTAGTTAAGAAACTATGTACTGGTGCCAGCACTTATCTCGGTTTTGGTGACAACCCATAATGTTTTTCCTTATTAACCATAACGACAGGAGTCCAGATCTTCTGTCCAATATTACTCTATCTTATTTTGTCTCATAAAATTTCAGTCATTTATTTTACGGGACCCACGCAGAACTCATGCGGAACTCATATAAATAAATGGATGAGATTTATTGGACACAATAAGACACCATAATATTAGACAGAAGATCTGAACTCTAACGAAATCTAGTCGATTCATGGTGTGAGGTAGCCAAGGCAGGCAATTAAGGAGAAAAACATCTACCAAACCACGTATTTGGAAACCTCCTTTAGGGGTAAAAAAAAAAGAAGAAAAATGCATCCATTGAGTTGAGAGATAAATTAAAATCAAATTAAAATGCCAAAGTGGATTTAATAGCATGTGACCTTCATAATTGTTTTGGGGCCTGAAAATCTCATTAACGTTTTCATTAATACTTTAGCTACATCACCTGAAATCCATCCATTATGTATACTTTCCCTTATACTCGCAAACTACAATATCATGTCCAAAACAAACCATTTAAACCTATCATTAAATTTTCTATGCAAATAGAAAAGAGGATTTTTCTTTAATTTCAGGAATTATCATAGCGTATAATGCAATGTTATGAATATCGTACCGGATTAGGTTCTAGTACGGTACTGTACCAGTACCGGCTAATACCAGATACCGTTTCGGGTAGTTTTTAAATTTATAAAATAGTCCCTGAATTTTTTTTAAAATTATAAAATAGTCCATTGTCATATTGTAAAGTTGTATATTATTTAATTTAGTTTTTTTTGTTTTTATCTTATCCATTTTAGTTTATATATATCTTTATTATATTTTAATTATTTCTATATATAATAATTATCTATATATAA
>JAOQMQ010000195.1:25944448-25958296 GCA_027563845.1 Erythroxylum subrotundum | reverse complement strand
TATTCTCCATTTATAACACTTACCCTGGAAGAAGTTATGTTTTATTAAACTCTTTGAAAAACTCTACATTATTGGTCATTTGATTTATGTAACTATTATCTACTAGCCACGTTTCACCTTGGCTGCTGCTTGCATAAAATGAAGCCACAATAAATTGTTTCTCCTCTTTTTAAACCTATTGCTTCCCTTTATTTCTTTAAATAATGTCTAAGTGACCTATTTAGTTGCACTTATTTCACTTTACATCAGGTTTGTTTTAAAACTGAAACTAAGTATAGTGCTGACAAAGGGAATGATTAACTTCTTTGTCTTTGCTTGCTCTACTGTTGCCTACATCACTGATGTTTGCTCTAGAAGTTTTAATATTGATAGCATCTACACCTAAATTGCCTTAGTTTTTCCTCCACTTTTTCCTTTTTTCTTTACTAAAATCACGAGTTTAAAGTTTGGTTTGCAAGGAAGCTTTAAAAGTGTCATTTTCTTTAATTTACCTTCTTTATTCATGAGCTTCCATAATATTAAGAAGCTTTGCCAATATAATTTCTAAAAGGTCTTTAAATTTCTCTAACACATAAATCTTGAATTTAAATCTTTTAGGTATAATGGCAAAAAGCTTCTTGACTACTCTACTATTATGCATAACATCTCCAAAAAGCATAGATAACCTCTAGCAATCTATTTGCATACTCTTTGGAAGTCTTAGAAGTCTTTCTTCTTTTTAAACTTAAATTCTTCCTTGATATTCAAGATTTAAGATTCACATATTTCTTATTCTTACGTTATCATAAAATTCATCTATAAGATATTCCTATATTTGAAAAGATGTTTCCAAAATTATGATCTTGAGAAATAAAATTTTAAACATAGCTGAAAAAAGGCAAGTTTTAGCTTTAAACTTTTTTAAGGATCTCTTTTGATGATCCTTGATTTTTTTGTATCATATGATTTTCAAATAATGGTAGGATTTCTAACTCCTCTATTATTACTTCTGAAAGATCCCAAGACTACAAAGAAGCGGTCATCTTAATAACCCTCAACTGATAATTTTCACTAGTGAATGTTAGAGGTATAATTGGTGTGAAACTTTTTGAAGCCATTCACTTTAGTAATATGGTTATTTATTGTTAATGAAAAGCACTCGTGCAAAACTCTAGTAATATGGGTTAGAAAATAATTGTATTTTATTTGAAACACTAATAGTTAGCTCTCAATTTGCAATATAGATCCTTTAAGAAGAGGGCTTTGATACTAGTTATTGTATTTGAATTAATAACTAAGATAACAACAAGACTTGCCTAAACTAATACAACAATAAGTTGAAACTATTATTAGAAAATATGTTTTCACTTGTAGACCATATCTTCAATTAGAGTCCTTTTATCATCAACATTTCTTAACTCCTTCAAGTCTTATTTTGAATACAATTAACATCTATCAATTCAACTTAATTAGCTTAACATCTAGACTTGATCAGGGCATCTATACCTATTTTTTAGCAACATCTAAGGCATATTTCAAACTAGTAATATACATACATACTTACACATATACACACATATACATATGTATATATATATGTGAATCATGAATGTTGACAACTTCAGGTTTGATTTATCTGCTTTAGGCCTGATATGGATATATTTAACTTCCTCTATTGAATTACCATTTTGATTCCAAAATTTAACTCAAAAGGGGGGATAATTGACAAAGGTAAAAGTTTAAGCTTTCTATAAGATATAAGGTAGAATTGTTACTTACATGTTCTTTTAGTTAAAAATGTCATTTATAAACTTTTGAACAACAATATTTATCTAAAGTTTAGACTTTAATATCCCATTTATGTACATATGTAGATAATCCTTATTTTAAGTTAATGATAAAATATATAATACCTTTATTGTGCTAGTCTTTTAACAAATTAAATCTGGAGTCCAAAGTTCAGGATTTGATCACTTCAAATTATACACATGTATGAATTATCAAATGTTATAATAAGAAGGTAAAAATGACCAATTTTTTCTGAACCAGTCTATTACATCAAGTAAAGTTCTAACTCAAAGTTCTAAGGATTTTAAAATAAATTACTATTAATGTTTTTGGTTTTTGTAATATTAGTGAGTCAATTTATCAAAAATTCATGCAAAAGGTAATAAGGCCAAGTTCAATGAAGGATAAAGTGATCAAAGAATAAAATGAGCAAAATGGAACACCAACTACAATTTAAAAGAGTTTCAAGGAAATTAAATTAAAAAAACCAAGAACAAGAAATAATGAAGTCACAACATGTGTAACAAACATTTTAATCTTGTCTTAGTTATTTAAATGAATTAGAAACTCAATTATTACATGATTATTTATATGTAAGACATAATAACTAAATCCTTTCACATTCAAGATGAATTTTGTTTTAGACTTTAAATAAAATCTCTTGATCTTCAAACAAACTTAAGTAAAATTTTGAAATAGTTTTGAATCAAGTTTTTATAAAAATAAGATGCTTTAATTCTTTTGAAAATTAATGACAAATTATTTTTAAAAGTTAGTATTTGTAACGGTTTGACTATTTCAAGGGTTTTGTTTCGATTAGCCTAACAAAGGGATAAAAATTTACCAAACAAGTGAAGTTTGTTAGATTAGGGGATAGGTTAACTAAACTCCTAGTCAAACAAATATAGGCTGGTCAAAGGTAGGTGTTTTGCTAGTTGAATGTGGCTAGAAATTATGTCTCACAATTATTTGAGTTAATTTTGGGTGTAAATAAACTATATATAAGTTATATAGGATCTTTAGGCCTATAGGGAGCTATGGAAAGAGTTTTATTATGTTCATATGTTTGTAAGCATGATATGAACTCTTAGTGCTTTGTGATCAATGAGGAGTTCTTAAATTATATATAAGCAAGAGACATCAATTAAAAGAGAAATTAAATTGTTAGGGTTCCTCTCCACATGTGACAATGAACAAGCGAGTTCTTTTATTTTAGTTTGAGCCTAAGCTCAAGCTTGTTTGAGCTTAAAAAGTTTGAAATGACCATTTATAAGATGTAAACTTTAAAATCCCACAATAATAAAAAATACTAAAACATTTAAAAACAACTCAAGTGCTAAAATTTAAAAGATCTAGAAGAGAATCTGGTTTCTATAACCAAAAGAATATAGTGTCAAACAATAAACTACAAAAATATTAAATATACAAAACAAATAAAAAGCTACAAGTGATGATTTCTCACACTTCTATGTAAGTAAGAAAAAAATTCTCACAAACACAATAACTGGGCTGGAGATAGATTAAAGAAAAAAAATTGATTGAATCACTTGAATGGGGATTAAACACCAATTAGAAATGAATCTCCATATAATAACTTTATAAAACCCTTAGTTATGCCTCTTGTGAACCCTTAAGCAAAATACATTTAGATAGCAATAACAAATATACATAAACTAAACTTCAAAATGTATATCACAAAATAACCAATAATCCTCATAAATAAGAGAATAACAAGTGAAGACAAGTAACACATTATTATATAAATAAAAAAAACAATAAAGAAAAAAAAAGTAAAATCGTAGAAATAAAATTGGATCAATGGAACCCATACCTTAAACTTTAAATTGAGCCCTAAAGATACACAAAATCTTATAAGATTTTTCTTTAGACGTCTCTATTAGTATTTTTGGTTATGTATGAGGTGGCATATGCATTAATTCATCTCCTTTTTAATGATTCTTCTATGTTCCTAATCCTATGCTATAAAGCTCCAACAAAATGTTTCAATCTTGATTTTATTATGAAAAAGATAATTAGAAAAACCTAAATCTAAAAAGAACTAAATGCTAAAACATGAGAATAAGAGGTTTGGTAAAGAGGAAAAAACTGTTGGTATTTTTATTATTGTAAGTGTATTGATTTATTATGAAAATTAGGAGAGAAGAAAATATGAATTGAGATTTTCCAGGTATTAAAAACTTCAATGGATGCAAAGAAAAAGAAAATCAAAGTTGATATCTATGATAACTTGGAGGCTAAAGGCGATGGAAGGAGAGGACTTAGGGCGACGATAGTGACTAGGCTAGTGGCAGAGGACTTAGGGAAACAAAACATAGAAGAGGAGATGGTTTAGTTTGGATAAGAAAAATGTTAGAAGATGAGGTAAATGTGTTTCTTAGATGCGTTGTTTATGTTTTTTTCCATTAAATAACAAAATAATGTCATTTTAAATACAAATATTAGCAAGGTACAGGCCATGAAGTCTAAGCCTGAGCGTAACCCAAATCTTAAATTTTAAAAAATAGCTTAAACTTGTTAACTTCGGGCCATGCCTGAGCTAAATCACCATCCTCAGAAAGATGTACAAAGGGTTCTTTTCACCTAGGAAATGAAGATATGTAAGGGTTCCTTGTCATTCGAAAGAAGACGTATGTATGAAAGCTCCTCTTCACTTATTAAAGAAGATGATATTGAATTCATAAATAGATCTTAAGGAGTGGACATAGGTTAATAGTTGTTTAACCAAACTACTATAAATTGGTTTTTATCTCTCTTCCTACACTCTTTAATAATTAATGTATTTGTTTTATCAATACCTTATATGAATTTGTTGTAACTATTCGTTAGAATATGCAATTCCTTTATTAGTTTTTAATAGGAAAAAATGTATAAACACAAAATTTACTCCCCTCTCGCATGCTACATGTAGACTAACAATTGGTACATAGTAGTTCTTATTAATAGTATACAGATTTCTAGTGAAATTTATGCAAAGATCATTATCACAATTTTATTACTTTTATCCAAAGTAGCTAATTTATATGTAAATTTACATATATTGAAAAACTAGGATGAAACACTTCCTTTTAGTTAAAAGGTTTTATCTTTAGAGAATTGAATAGAAAATCTTTATATCTCAATAAAAATAATAGTTGTGGATAAAGTAGAGACAATTAGTAGTGGAAAAAATTGAATAACATGCTTTGAACTGAAAAGAGCTTTAATGATAGGCATAAAATTGGTTTCACTTATAGAAATGCACCATTCAATACTAGTAAAATTTTTTAAGGAGAAAGCATTTACATAACCAATCATTGCATAAATCATCAAATAAGCATGTAACATTCAATTATAGACATTAAAGCTGTAATGCTCATGTATCATCTTTTAGGTTCCAAGTTGAAAAAAAATTTAATACTTTTATGTATGGTGCAAAATATAGAATTAGACAACATATCATCAAAGAAAGAATAAGACCAAATTTTATGCCAGGCCATCTTGTAAACATAATTTTAAAAAGGCCATAATCGGGCATGCAACAATTTCACTACTCTCATTATAATTACAAACCTCAACTTTTAAAAAAAGATATTACACATGCTCTAATTCATCATAGGATATATTTCAATTAAGAAACATGTCATTTTTCAATTCAAGGCCTCAAAGTCACACAAAGAGAACTCCTAATCCCCCATATATTGAAAAGAGAGCATTACATCACCAAAACCATTAACCAAGACCTAAAAATGCATATAGGTCATATTATTGTAGGTCTTTCTCATATGACATTAACACTTCCAATTCTTATAATATGATATGCCTTTTTGTGGTGATTATGATCCCATAAAAAGAAATTGTTCAATAATGTTTGTTAAGTAAAACTAAAAAGATATAGATTAGAAAAGGTTTAAGAATTAATCTCTAAGAGCCTAAGTCATATGAATACCTAGAACATAGTGATAGAGATGGAAAAAGGGTCCAAACCCCTCCGACTTAAATTTAATGGACTCGACCCAAGTTGACTAGGCTTTAGGCCGACCTCAAGTCTTTTAAATTTTAGTTTAAGCTAAGATTTAAGCTTTTTTTAAGATTTAGGCTGTGTGCGGGCTTGGGATTCCCAATATGAAGCTTAAACTTCTTTCACATGCAAATCAATATAATTTTGTACTTTGATAAATAGTTACTTTTGGACATATAAGTCTGATCAGACTTAAGTTCAAGCTCAAACTCAGGTTGAATGGTTCAGGTTCAACTTGTTGTCATCTTTACATATTGATTTTTTAACCTTATATATATCAATACTAAGTTGTAGTTAATGAACAGGAATAATGGTGTCACCTCTATAGATATCAAATATGGAGTAATCATAGTATCTTTAGCAACTGGGTTTAAAGAATAAATCACCAAGAGCTCTCACATAAGAAAAGCAAGAAAATTGATATTAAAAGAGTTAATTGTTAAACTAAGTGAGGAAGAAAAGAAGGTAATGGTTGGTAACAAATAAAAGTAGGTAACTATTTATTTTCATATCGATAACATTTATCAACTTGTCATACATATTCAAGGACATAATTATTGCATCAACCTAAGGAAAAGAAGTATTGATCTTCAAATTAGTAAATGATTTTGAAAATTGTTCATTTATTTGATAAGATTTTTACATATATTCTTTACCTATATGATAGAATTTTAGAATAAGGAGAGAGGGAAGTTATTGGTTTTCTCTTTGATGCTTATAGCTTTATATATCATATATCTTTTTTAATGTTGATAAAAAAAGGAGAAAGAAAATGGTGATATCGAAACTTGATCTTTATAAATTAATGATGTATGAATTAAGAAGGAATACACATTTTCTATTATTTTGAAATATGGGAAATACATTTAATGTCATTTATTTTTGGAATCTCACTAAATATTTTTCGAATTATTAAAAAGCAATAGACCAAGCGAGAGTTGAACTTATAGTTTTGATGATAACAAAATATATTAATACCAATATTTTTATCTTTGATTTTATTAGTAAGGTAATTTACCAAAGATTCTAGCAAATGGTCAAATATCAAGTTCAGTGAAAGCGTAAAGTGATTAAATGATAAAAATGAATAAAGTAGATTACCAAATATAATTTCAGGGATCTTTAAAAAAATTCAGGTGAAGAATCAAGAATAAGAAATAACGAATCATTTCATGGGTAATAACTATTGTAATATCTATAGAAACCTTTATCTTGGTCATTTAAATAAATTAACGGTTCAATCATATATGATCATTTACATGCATGACATAATACATAAATCCTTTAATAATCAAGAGAAATTATTTTGATATTAAAAAAAAAACCTTTCGATCTTCAAATAAAATTTAGGGTTTTAAAATGATTTTGAATCAACATTTTATAAATGAGATGTTTCATGATTTTGGAAAAGTTTGAAGTGTTAAAAAATAGTGATTTAAATGACCTTGTGAGAGTTTTTCTAAGGGTTTGATTAGACTAAATATTTGCTTTTGCTATGAATAAAAGTCACGTAATAAATGTAGTATGTTAGGCTATGAGATATGCTAAGTAAGTAAGTAACTTCTAATCAACCAAGCATGGATTAGTTGAAGGTAGGTGTTCGGCTAGATATATGTGGTTAGATATTAACAGTTATAATGACTAATTTATAGTATTTTAAATTAGTACAAAAACTTTTAAGAGAATTTTGTTATATTCATATGTGTAAAAGTATGATATGAACCTTTAATACGTTATGTGATTAAGAAAGGAGAATTAAATTATATTTTAGTGATTAAAGTATAAATTGAGCTTCTTCACCTATAAAAATGCATAAATTTTTTTTAATTAAAAAAGACAATTGTAGGAAAGATTTCTTTTTTGCTATCGAAGAACATGAAAATTAAATTAATTATAGCTTAAGGAGCAACACAATCGCTTATTTTACATTGAATTAAATGTGTTTATTGTACATTGGATGAAATATGTTTCTCTTTGTAACGCTTCAATGCCATTAATTTTCTTAAAAGTAGAAAAAGGATTTACTTATGCTTTTGGAACTCCCTCAGCTCCATAAAATGACTTGATTCTAAATTTACTACAAAGTTCATAGTCCATTTGCAATTAAAAATATTTGAAATAATAAGGCATTTATATTTTACCATATTATGTAAAAGAATATGCTGGTAGCATTGTATAAAATGCTCCTTAGCCCCACCTTCCTAATTATTATCACGTGCATCAGGATAAACTAACACTACACCCAACTCGTCGTCTGTCGACTGTTGACTTCAATGGTCAACAATCCTGCACAGAAAAACATGCACACTGTAGCAACATTAATGACCCCTTGTTGCTCGAGGCGTGATTTTTAATAATGACAATTTCGGTGTCATTTTCCATGGTCGTCACGCTTTTTAGGGTTACGTGCTGATCGCCAGGTTATGAATGAGAAATGAAATTAAACAATTGTGTCAACAGCAACAGAGACTATGATGATTGGGTTTTGGTTTATATGTCTCCCTCAACGTAATTATATCAATTATGACAACAATAATTATAAGGTTAAGAATTGAGAAGAAATAAAGGTCAGGAGAGTGGAATTTGGAATGATTACCATCATATGCAATTTCATCTCTTGCCAAATTTTACAATAATGAGGCTGGCATAATCTTGAGCAGAAAGTAGAAATAAAAAAAGTTTAACATCTTGTCCTCAGGGTGTCCCATTTGATGTTTGAAAACTGGATTAGCTACACAGCTTGTCATAGAACTAAACGAATACAAAGGATAAACTTGGTGTCCTTTAAGTAGTTGAAAAGGAGGATAATTAACCAACAGCATTCAACCATTTGGGTGGTCCAAAGATGAAAGTATCATTATCATAAGCATGTTGCTACCGTGTATTTTTCTTTTTCTCTGATCAACATCCTGAACTTAAAGGGGTTGTGGTGGAAGGTCTAGATTCACTAACCTACAACAAGCACAGTGTGGAACTGTTCTAATATTAGAGTAGGGTTTTTATTGTGTCCCATTAATGAATAAGGTTGGTATTGTCCCATTGAGAAGCTATAGAGATAGTAGACTAAGAAGCAACCCTGCTGGAATATATTTCTGTGGGCATCCACAAGATAATGTCAATAATAGGGGAATCCTTATATAAGGCTAAGAACTACCATTTGTGTTCACATCTGAACCTAAAGGGTTCAATTACTTCCTCTTTAATTGGTATGAAGAATGGTTGATCCTGTTTATCCTCAACTTTCTATGTTCAACACCAGATGTCATGAGTATGTTGTCAGGTTTGTTGTATGAGTTATTGGAGTGGTTCCAACAATGATGCCCTAGTTTTAGTGTAGGTAAACATGATATTATCTATCTAGGCGTAGCTCTTGATATTATATTGGCGATGTCCCAATGGCTTAAGATTAATTAATATGACACAAATCACAAGTCCTAACAAAGTTGATTAATCCTTTAGCACCAATGTGCTCATTCTCCCTCCTAAATTGAGAAGAACTAGATCAATATAAGAAGCCAAGGAAAGGATTATAAAATTAGCTCCAAAGCAAGAATAATAATAAAATCTTCTACTTTAGCACCAATAATATCTTATCAGTTTGGCAACTTTCATATCGTTTTATAAAATTGCACGAGAATAGTAAATTCAGAGCCACTGAACCTTGTAGTTGAATGATAGAAGAGAACTAAAACTTGTTTTAATTAATATTCAAAACTGTTTTATGTTTAAAACAGTAAATTTGGAAGCCTACCAAATGAAATACAACTACAACCACCAGGTCCACTGCCTTTAATATCTTTTGGTATTTGATAAACTAAGAAGCCTGGAAATTGAGGTAGGAACGAAAGACCCATTGAATTTCCTGATACCTGCCTTATTGCTTGCGTGGCCTACACACATCCTACCTAGAGTTTCTACATGGGCTCTAAGAGCGCTGCAGACGAACCTAAAAAACGAACATATATCAGCCACTTCAGTATATATTTAGGCTATTCTTCCTCAAGCCCACTGATCCATTAGAAAATTAAAATATGCAGGGAGTAAAAATGAAAATTGAAAAGACACTACAATGATAATCGATCTTCTTTTCGAGGCCCAACGCTCTTTAATCGATGTCTGCTTTTGAAGGAGAAGGCAACTCGAGATTATTTTGGGCACTTATATTATCTTCTTTAAAACTGATATTTTATGGTAGAAGTTTACAAACACAAAATTTAGAATCCACATTTTCTTTTATACACCAATAATTCTATACCTATAGAACCAGTCACTTTAATTAAGAACAAAGCGAGAGTTGCGCTTACATAAATTCTTCATTTCACATCTATTAGATATTGGAATGAAAACTTGTTTTACATCTTCACTTACTCTAAAGACTAGAATGAAGAGTATAATTTTTTAGGCTATATGGCAGCTTTTGATACGAAGGTAAAGATTAGTTCAGAAGTTATATTATGAGAAAAATATTTTAAATACCTAAGGTCTATCATCTAGAGTAATGGAGAAATCGATGAAGATATAATTCACCGTATTAAATCAGGGTTACTTAAATAGAGAAATGCATAAAAAGTTTTATGTGACAAGAAGATACCACTTAAGCTGAAAGATAAATGTTGTCATTTAGCTATTAGGTTAGCCATGTCATATGATGCAGAGTGTTGGCCTATCAAATAAGTATATAATCATAAACTAATGGAGACGAAGATAAGGTTACTCTGTTAGATGTGTAATTTTACTAGAAAAGATAAGGTCAAAAATGTATTACCAAGAGGCAAATTAAACATGGTCAGTATAATGAAAAATTAAGAGAGACGAAATTTAAGTGGTTCAGATATATTAAAAAGAGACACCCTGATGATCCAGTGAGAAGATGCGAGAAAATAATATTTAGAGACTGTAAAAGAAAAAAGAAAAGTCTAAGAAGAACTGCGAAAAAGTGATCAAGAATGATATAACTCTACTGGAACTTACCGATGACATGACACATAATAGAAAACTTTAACGTACTAAGATATAGATAAAGGATCTCACATAGAGAAGTTTTTCTTATTCGCTTAAGTCTTTTAAATATTTTCCTTCGAGTCTTTCGTTTAATTGTTAGCCTTAGTGTTTAGATTATGTGGTACTTCCCTCATAGTTATTTAGCCTAAACAGTTTCTTATTTAGTCTAATTACTTTCTCGTAATGGTTAGTTTAATTTATTCTTGTATTTGTACTGTGTTATTTATTGCATTACATATTTTTATATTTTTATTTATACATATTTATTTATATTTTATATTGCCATTATTTCATTCTATATGGATTTATAAGAAACATGCTTTCTATCAGATATTGGTAAGACTACTACTATTTAATCTTTCTAAACTTGCGTTTCAGTGGGACTCTTACTTATTATTGTTGTTGTTAGTTATTATTGTTGTTGTTGTTACTTATTATTGTTGTTGTTAGTTATTATTGTTGTTGTTGTTATTGTAGTAGTAACAGACTAATAGTTCTATTGTTATTGTTATTAGATTCCCTCAAATGTCTTGTTAGCTTCATATCTTGGTGTCCAGCAATTGACTTTATCAACCATGAGGACTACATAAGAATTAGCGTGTATGTGTACATATTTTATTCAAGTGTACATTCTAGGTGCTCGTTTTCCAACGCAAAACTAGGTCGATAAGTACAATTATTTGCGTGCATCCTCTTATTTTCTCTTCTTTGGAATGTTGTGACATAGGTTAGAAGAATTTAGAAGTGATTAAACTGCGCTTCTTGACTTGTACGTGATAAAATTACACTTTAAAAAGAACAGACATTCTTTTTCAGCAAGCTTTATTGATGATTGATCGTGTGTATTTATAGGCATACTGCATACAATAGAAGTGTCTAGAGAAGGTTTTAAAACATTCTGTAATTTGTTTTTGGACAGACTACACATAGGCTTGGGTATTATTGCATTGACCTATTAGGCCCATGTTCTAGATATTTCTATTGCTCAGGTTTCTGGAGTCTTCTTGCGCGTCTTGCTCCTTTCCCATGTTTGTGCGTTGTTGCTTATTCATCTGCTCATTTCCCGTGTTGAATTTTATAAATACCCAATTCAACCCCCTCCCATGTTGGGTGCCATTAGGGACATACTATACATCCAAAAACACAAAGAGGTAAATTTGGTACTAATTGAGTAGCTACTGTCTTATTAAGAGCTAGGAGGGTGTTTGAAAGTTAATGAAGTTTGAGAGAGTTCAACTTCTCCCCAATAGGACAATGGCACGTAAGATTAAATTAATGAGACATGAACAACTTCTAAAATGTCAATTTTTTCAATCAGGGCCACCATATTTTTTTGGGATTTATCAACATATGTAGTTTGATTAATAATTCTATACACTTCCAAATAATGCTTAGTTGAGGACTATGATATTCTCCACCGTTTATACTACGAAGAACTTAAATGTGTGCAACGTATTGAGTCTTAATGAATTTTTGAAGTTTTTGGAACAATAAGCTCTTCTCACTTTTAGGCTTCATTAACCACATTCAAGTTATCGTAGTACATTGTACAATCATCAATAAAAGTAACAAAGTAATGAGATTCTCATAAATGTTAGAAATTTGGAAGGATCCTATACATCATAATAAACAACCATACTTGGTAAATCACTTTTGCTTAAACTTGGTTGAAATGATTTTGAATAACTTTTTTTTCCCCAATTTACAAACAATATATCAAAAAGTAAAGACATCAATCTTTTCAAATAAACTAGGGCATACTTTTTTATGATACCTAAAAGATGTATGCCCCAATTGTCAGTGTTGCAACTAGATTTCATCTTTATTATTCTCCACATTAAAATCATCCACTATTGAAACATAGTGTAACATGTTAGAACTCTTTGACTATAAGTCCACTTAATACAAAATCTCTATTCTAATATTACAACTAATTGTATGCCTTTTTAAAATGTTCTTGAAAAGACGAACTTAGGCCAAAAAATTACAATACAAGATAAGTTTGTTGTTATTAGTGAAATAGTTAAGTGATAATGATCTAAATGTAAGACAAACAAAGTAATCATCCAGTCTTGCAAGAAATATATGCACCCTTAGTAACAACTACTTTTTCACATTTTGATTTTCATTATACTACTTTTCATTCCCATCATCTGATTTTATAGTTGGCTTATGTTACTACGAAAGTAAGAATTTCTCCATTTCAGTAATATGCATCTGCATGACTATGGCCAAACATCATAATTTGATTTAGTAATAATAATTTTTGCATTAAAAGAACCTTAGTATTAAACAATAATAGGAATTGATTTGATCCAGATGGTTGAATATTTTTTACTCATTTTTCCAAAACTATTTGTAGTTTCCAGAGAAATGCGAATTATGGTAGGTTTAGCCTCGGGATTAACCGTGAAAACACTCTACGCTTCACAGTACTTGGCTTTCCCTTCTACGGCTATAGTTAGTTAGGAACTTGTAGATGCTAAATAAAATAGCTTCTTCACATCAACTGTTAGGTCGACTTTAAGCAGCCATGGATTTGTAAGTTATGAACAAATCAATGATTTCCTTGCACTGACTAACGAGACAACAATTCTCTACCTATGTCGGTCTGTATATGCTTTGTAAAGTGAACGAGGATAGTGTGAGTTAATAATTTGAATGATGCTCTTAAGACCATCTACAATATAGAGAAGCATGGGAAGCTTTTGTCAAGACACGCTGGAGAGGCCCAAGGACATTGATGCCAGGGTCAGGAAAAAATTGAAAAGGTTGGCTCTGATACCAACTTATAGTTCTTAAGGCCCTGTTTGGTTTGATGGTTTGGGATGGAAGGGGATTGAACGTAACATATTTCCATCGTTTGTTTGAGGGATTTATAATGGAGTAGAATGGGATGGGATGGAAGCGGAGGGTTTCATGTTACGCTCAATTCCATCCTAAACAGTGAAAATAAGAAACCTCCGATTTGGGGGGTTTAGGATAGAACGTAACCTAATAAATACATACTACCTAATATACCCTTAATAATTCTTCTTAATATCAACCCTCACCAAATCATA
>JAOQMQ010000195.1:25902917-25935995 GCA_027563845.1 Erythroxylum subrotundum | reverse complement strand
CTTACTACGGGTTTTGGTGGCATTAAGCCTACCCATTCCCTAGTGCCAACACGGTCCAAGAAGACGGGTCGTGTCAAAAATATACTACATGAAAGAGGAAATTACACAAAAATCTATCTATTCCTTCAATCTCAGCTGACCGAACTTTGAGCCATTACATCTTTTTCCCAAAAGTACAAGACTATACTTCTTGTAGCGTCTCTCAGTAGCTAATATCCTCTCTCGGTTCTGAAAAATTAATATGCACTTTTGGTGAGTTTTGCGAACTCAATGAGGTAACCATCATCAATGGTCCACTTAATTCATACTACGCTTCACACTTGTAAACATATAATTCGCATCTTTGCATTTTGCATATATCATCACATTCTCATTTAAATACAATATAACCATAAATTTCAATCACTCAAACATACATATTAAAATGCATATGAAATGCTCATATGACTCCTTTCTAATTATTATGCTATTGTGACTGAGTGCCTAAACTGTCCCATATACATTATGGATATCGTGCTCATTGCTATTGTCCCTTATCTGTTAGGGATACATGGCTCATTTTACATAGTGAACCTTTGGCTCTTAATGACAATCATATTATGAGCTTTAAGCTCTTTTTCGATAGCTACTCAGGTCACCACTCTCATTTATCTGATCATACATTCATGTAATAAATTACATCTCACATATTTAATCAATCACATTCACATTTATCTTTGAATCTTGGTCCGGCATTCAAAGATCATATTAAGAAGCACTTATTTCATCACAGTCACATACAAATAGCACTTCAATATCAAATTCATGTATCACAAGTCTCGGACCTTCAGTGTCCGGAATTCTACACAATCAAATCACATTCATAAAATAATCTAACACAAATAATTAATTGAGCGAGATCGTCTAGGTTACCCATAGTTTGCTCCCGAAGCTATTGCCTCGAAGTCCCAGCAACATTTGGATGTTGACATTCCAATTGCTCCTCTATATCATGCAATACATACACATATCACAATTTTGTACAATTATATAAGTGTCTATTAATGCACATATATGTATATGAAATATGCACAATGCATGTTCAATGACATTCCCACGTATTTTTCCATTATTCTCATCACATTATCTTTCATATATCAAAACTCACCTAAGTATAATTTGTACTTAGGTTTGCACCGCATTAAACCTTTATAATCAAAATTCATAACTCTTTTGGTCAATTAAGATTTTTCCTGAAACATACTTTCGAGTCAACTTTACATGTTCTTTCTAACCAAAAAAATGAAGTAATTTAGCAACACTTTCTTATAAAAATTTATTCTTCTATGTTTTAAGTTTCTAATCACACAAAAATCATACAATTTGGTTCAGTATTCCGAAAATTAGACTCCAAATATTTTGGACTGTTCTTAAACTAAAACAACATTTTGTACTCAACTTTAATTTAGATTTTAGAATTTTAGAGACAGAATTAAAATTCAATTCCCTTAGAAAATTTGTAACCTTATTTTTCTAGTTTACTCTAAATAAAGAATCATCTCATTTGGATCACTACAGATCAAGTTATGCCTAAAATACCGAAACATGATCAATGAAAATGCTCCAGTTATGAAATTCCAGAACTTCTCATCAATTTTGTCCCAATTTCATCAATCAATCTCCTCTGAATGATTTCAGATGGTGATAATTTTTGGTGGAGATGTAGAACATGTGTTTCAAATCTGTTGGTTCAAATCTCATGTCATTTGGAGGTCGGGAGAAGAAGTTATAGTCAAAAGAAGGAAAGGTGTTTGAAACAGTCTCCCTTTTGTAGAGCTACGGAGTCATGATCATGCACTTCCGATTGATCTTCCTATGTCACAATTGTGTAACCCCTTCATGACCCCTTAGTCATGATCGTGCTTGAGCACAATCGTGCGCTACCTTTTATTCCAACTTCTTCCAACTCTTCCCAAAGCAAACTTTCGGGTTAATTTTACTCAATCATTTTGACAATGAAAATGATGGATTTAGGCCAAATATTCTTCTAAAAAATTGTTCCTTTATATCTTAAGTTTCTAATGGAACTAATTTCATGCAATTTGGATCAATATTCTGCAAGTTATACCTAAAATAATACAGACTATTCACAAACCACAACAGAATCCAAAAGCTCAACTTCAGGCCAAAATTTGAAATTCTTAGAGACAGAATTCAATTTCTATTTCTTCATGAAAAATATAGTAATATGTCTCTAGTTTAATATAAACTTAAAATCATCTCATTTGGATGTCTACTGATTAATATGTGGCTAAAATACAGATGCATGTTCAGTGAAAACACAACATCTGCATATTTTCCAGCACCCTTCATCATCATTTCATCTTAGTTCATCTCTTTTGCTTAGTCTATCTCTTCTAGCTTATTTTCTCAACATTTCCTCTTCATTCCTACTCCAATTTTAGTTCAATTCCAATAAAAACAATCCAAAATCCTAGATTAAAACGTAAACATCAAAAATAGAAAATCACACTCACGCATATCACTATTTTTTTGCACTTTCTTCACTACTGCACTTTTTCATCTTGTACATTCTCTATTTTCTTATCTAACTTTCATTTTTATCATTTTTAAAGCACGAAATCGCCTTTTTCCTTAACTCCAAACTTATTTTCAGTTCATTTCTAGAACATCTACAAAATTCATACAATAACAGTGAATACAAGCATATACGTATATCACCAAAACAGAGTATAATTTTCTGCACTAATTTATACATGTTTTTATTGATCTTTCCACTTCAAAAATCATTTCTACACCATTTTATAACATTTTAATCCTCAAAACATATAAACGAAAATATTAATATTATCATCCTTCATCTACGGTGTTCATGAAAAATATCCATTTTTCTCTTGTTTACGTAATGTCAATAAAGCATCAAATTTATCTCATATACCAACAACTCATAAGGATTTACATGGACTTACTTGATAAGACTTCAAATTCTTCAAAATCTCAAGAAGTCCTAATTCCTCATGCAACCACGTACATCATCTTGAAGGTGGTTTGGGTTAGGTTTTTCTTGAGGCAAAAGAAATAGATAACAAAGTGGGAGGAGTAATAGACAAATGAAAGCAAGATGTATCTTTGGTGAAGGTTTGATGAAAAAAAACTCTGTGAAAAAGAAGAAGCTTGCAGAAGATAGCTAAGAAAAAGAGAACTCGGACAAGAACAACAATACTTAGTCTTTCAAGTTACAAGAAAGGTGACTTGGTCTTTCAAATGAAAAGAATGGTAAACTTAGTAAGATTTGGCTTGGCTTAGCTTGGCTTGTGACACTTGTCACTTTGTCCATTTGTCCAATTTCTAAAACTTTAAATTGGGTTTTCTAATTAAACCAGTCTAATTTTACTCCAATTTATAATTTTACTCCAATTTGTCTCCCATCTTTTTTAAATATCATTATCTCACAAATTCTAAAGTCATCTCTCAAATTTCTTCGTTATCATTTAACTCCCATTTCTATTTCCAATCATCAATTTACTTGCCACTTGGCATTTTCCTAGTCCAGTAATGTCCAACATTTTCGAAAATTTTCCTAAAATTTACCAAAAATTTCTAATCCAACAACTACACTCTCCAAATTAGTTTTTAATGCAAATAAACCATAATTCTCAATAAAATCACATATCACATATAAAAATCAATTATACTGAAAAATTTTCAATGAATGCATATACAATTATTATAATGTGCAAAAGTTACTATTCACATGTATGTGTATGCCATATTATGCATGAGTTGTCATATTATGCATGAGCATGAAATACACTTTCTAATTTCACTATAATCTCATATATCTACTATTCTAACCTTAACATAGGTAACGGGATGTTACAACTCTCTCCTCCTAAAAGAAATTTTGTCCTCGAAATTCTTACCTGATTGTTCGAATAGGTGGAGATATTGTCTCCTCATATGCTCCTCCGTTTCCCAAGTTGCTTCCTCAGTCGAGTGATTCCTCCAAAGGACTTTCACCAATGAAATTTCTCGGTTGCTCAACTGCTTGATTTGCGATCCCACTATCTTGATCAGCTCTTCAACATAACTTAGATTACTAGCAACCTCAATCTCTTGATCCGGTAACACATGTGTCGAATCCGATCGGTATCTTCGAAGCATACTCACGTGAAATACATTTTGTAACTGAGATATCTCATTCGGTAAAGCTAACTTGTATGCCAAAGGTCCTATCCTCTTAATAATCTCATAGGGATCAATGTACCTAGGACTCAACTTTCCCTTTTTAACTGAATTTCAATACTCCTCTCCAAGGTGACACTCTCAAAAACACTCTGTCTCCTACACTGTATCCCATATCCCTACGGTGTTGATCAACATAGCTCTTCTATCTATCTTGAGCTGCTTTAATTCAGCTTCAAATCAATTTTACCTTGTGTATATTATCTTGTATCAATTCTGGGTCTTCAACTATTCTTAAGTCCTCTTCATCCCAATATAGTGGTGACTGACATTTTCTACCATACAATGCCATCCCAATACTACTATGATAGTGGTTGTTGTATGCAAACTCAATAAAAGCTATATACTGGTCCCAAACTCCTTAGAACTGTAATACGCATAACCTGAGCATATCCTCAATAGTCTTGATTGTCCTCTCTCTCTGTCCATCTGTTTGAGGATGAAATGCAGTATTGAAGTTTAACTTTGTGCCCATAGTTGACTGCAAACTCTTCCAAAATTTCGAAGTGAATCTGGGATCCCTGTCTAATATAATGGACACCGAAACCCTATGTAGTCTAACTACCTCATTCATATACCTCTAGGCTAACTGGTCAAGTGAGTTATTTTCTCTCACTGGTAAGAAATGGGCTGACTTAGTTAATCGGTCCACCACAACCTGTATATCATCGTTCTGTCTTGGAGTCCTTGGCAATCCCACAATGAAATCCATGGTAATTCGTTCCTATTTCCACTCCGAAATAGGAAACGAATGTAATTTTCTAACTAGATCCTGATGCTCAGCCTTAACCTACTGGCATGTTATACATTTAGCAACAAAATCCGCTACTTGGTTCTTCATTTTAGGCCACCAAAAATGCTGCTTAAGCGTATTATACATCTTGGTAGTACTAGGATGCATAGCATAAACGGCCATATGAGCTTCCTCGAGGATTTCCTTTCTCACATTATCCACATTAGGCACACATAGCCTCTGCTTCAACCACAGTGTCTCATCCCTCAATTATAACTCAGAATCTAGATTTATCCTAGCTTTCTCAATCAGCTTTAGCATATCGGGATCTTTGTTTTATACTTTTCTGATTCTATCATGCAATATCAGCCTCAACTTCAATGTAGCAATTCAAGCCTCATCCTGCTCCAGATTCAACTCCACATTCAAAGCTCTCAAATGAACTAAGCTTGATAACCTCAATAACCGGATTTGAGCTACACTGTTATTCAACTTTCTACTCAAAGCATCAGCCACCACATTAGCCTTCTCCAGATGATACTCAATCTTGCAATCATATTCTTTCAACAATTCTATCCATCTCCTCTGTCTTATGTTCAATTCCTTCTAACTTAACATATACCTCAAACTCTTATGATCAATATAAATTTGGAATGTCTTTCCATATAGATAGTGTCTCCATATCTTTAGAGCAAAGACAGCTGCAGCAAGCTCTAAATCATGTACCGGATAGTTAATCTCGTGAGATCTCAGTTGTCTCGATGCATAGGCTATCATCTTGCCATACTGCATTAACACATATCCCAATCCTTGATGCGAAGCATCACTATATACCACATATCCACCGATTTCTGATGGAATAGTTAACACCAGTGTCATAGTCAACCAATGCTTCAGCTCCTCAAAGCTCTTCTGACAATTATCATTACATTTAAATTCTACATTCTTCCTCAAAAGTTTAGTCAGAGGGGATAAGATTAAAAAAAACCCTCGACAAACCTCTGGTAAAATCTGGTCAATCCTAAAAAGCTTCAGATTTTCGATACATTTCTCGAAGCTTCCCAATTCATTACTACCTTTATCTTTTTGGGATCCACTTGTATGCCTTGTCTAGTCACTATATGTCCCAGAAATACTACTTGATCCAGTCAAAATTCACATTTACTAAATTTGGAATACAACTGTTTTTCCTCATAATCTGTAAAATCACTCTCATATTCTTGGCATGCTCTTCTTTATTCTTCGAATATACCAAAATATCATCGATAAACACTATCACAAAGCGATCTAGGTAGGGCTGAAATACCTTATTCATCAAAGCTATAAATGTTGCTGGGGCATTAGTTAACCCAAACGGCATTACTAAGAACTCAAAGTGCCTATCCCTACGCTTGAATGCACTTTTCGGTACATCGGCCTCTGCTATCTTCAATTGATAGTACCTAGACCTCAAGTCCAACTTGGTGAATACTTGAGCTCATTGCAATTGATCAAGCAAATCATCAATTCTAGGCAACGGGTACTTGTTCTTCGTAGCTACTCGATTCAGCTGTCTATAATCGATGCATAACTTCAGAGTTCTATCTTTCTTCTTCACAAACAAGACTGGAGCTCTCTATAGAAAAACACTGGGGCTGATAAAAACTTTTTCCAACAACTCCTATAACTAAGCCTTTAACTCCTTAGGTCCATATGTGTCATCCTATATGGGGGAATAGATATAGGAGCAGCACCTGGAACTAGATCAATTGTGAACTTTGTTTCCTGATCTGGAGGTAAGCTAGGCAACTATGCGGAAAAACACATCTAAGAATTCCCTAACAATAAGAATATCCTGTACATTCTGCTCAGCTCGGGTATCTATGACGTGGGCCAAGTAAGTCTCACATCTACCTTGCATCAACCTTAAAGCACTTATAAATAAGATCAACCTGGCTGGCACTGCTTGACTAATACCTCTGAAAATCGCTTTAGGCTGATTAGGAGATTCTAATACCTCCTTCTTAGTATAACAGTTCATGATACCCTATGAACAGTGAGCCAATCCATGCCTAAGATAATATCTATCTCTCTCAACTGTAATCTAATCAAGTCTGCCTCCAATTTTGCCTGTTCAATTCGAATCAAGCACCTCTTGCAGACTTCTCCTATAACTGTGGTACTATCTATCGGTGTACTTACCTCTAATCCATACTTTAACTATTCTCTATCACAATGCAACCTAAATACCAAATGCGGTGCAACAAAAGAATGCGTAGATCCAGGATCTAGCAATACAAATGCTTCATAATCGAAAATAAGTAGCGCATCTGCAACGACATCCGGAGAATCCTGAGCCTCCTGTCTGGCCATGGTATACATTCTGGCTTGGGACTGTGGTCGGCTACTCCGTACCTCAGCCCTGACAGAAGGACTCCCAGAGCTCACTCTACCTCTACCATGGCTTCTCTGTCCAGACCCACTACCTCAACTCTGCTGGACCATAACTTCACTTACAGATCCCCCTCTCATACCAGACTAAGCTCCAATAGCAGTAGGACAATCTCTAATCTGGTGGTTAAAAGAGCTGCATCTAAGGCAAGCTCCAGATAATCTCCAGCACTCGCCACCGTGCCTCTTCCCACAGTGCTCACAAGGGGGTAATTGACTTTGTACTGTACCTCTTCCACTGCCTGACTGTATAAAGCTACCCCTCTGCCTAAACCCCGACTGTCTTGATCCAACTGGTGGTCTGAAAGCTCGGTTCTGACGCTTGTTAAATCTTCTACTAAAACCACTCTGAATTTCATTAGGCCTCTTCATTCTAGACCCTTGCCCAGACTCTGCTTGTCCCTCTCTTAATAGCTGTTATATCCTAATCGAAGCAGCTCTCAACTTGATAAAACTGTTCAGGTTAATGATCGCTAACCTTGTTCTAATCTCCATGTTTAGCCCATCTTCAAATCTCCTACATTTGTCTTCTTCGGTAGGAACCAATGCAGTAGCATATCCCATCAGTTTATTAAACCAGATCTCATATTCTGCCACTGACATTCTGCCTTGCTTCAGATCCAGAAACTCTTTCATTTTTTTGTCCAAGTAGAACTTGGGCATGTAGTTCTTCTTGAAGACCCTCAAAAAGTCTTCCCACTTCAGGTTGCAAGGCCTGGTAGTGCTGCCTAGAACAGTCTTCTGTCATTGATAAGCTGGGCCTTGTAGTGAGGACATTGCATAGTTAAACTTCTCGTCCAGATCGCAGTTCATCTACATGGTTTTGCTGAAACCAGAAACTTTACCACAAGTGTTTTTTTAATAAAAGGAATTGTATTAATAATAGCTAAAGCTATAAAACATCATTACAATGATTAAATGAATCGACTAACAAATTCAGGATCCTCTAATAGTTACAAAGGTAGAGTACATCAATTGATTATAGCATCTTGTAGTGTTTCAATCCTTGGCTAAGTGTCATTTAACTCTCTTATATTCCATATTAGAATGGTCATTTAAGGGGAATACTTCTTCTTTTTGGTTTTCCTCCTAGTTGATCATCTTTTAGATTTAGAGGAACTCTCACGAAATCTTTTTACTATCTCAACAAGTCTGTCATTCTCTGGTTGTAGCAACATCAGGTTGCTTGTTGAATCATTATCTAGTAAATCAGGTTCATCTGTTATCGCTTTGTCCCCTGATTATGCACCTACTTCATTAGGAGCTTCTAGTTTATCATTATTTTTAGCTAGTTCATATTGCCCTCTTGTATTCCTATTGCTTGCATTTAAATTGAATTTTTCCAATTGATTATATTCTCCCAGAATATTATGCCCAGCAGCTATCTCAAGAATAGTCTGGTTTTCATCAAAATTGTTGCTTTGACCTTCAATGGATATTGAATGATTTTCTTTAACAGGTTCACCCAAGTCTCATGCTTGATTCTGTGCTTCAACTTTAGAGTCATCAATAGTAGAGTTCGCAATCAATTCATCATGTCATCTAGTTTTGAAAATTTTACCTATAAGCTTAAAACATTTTTTGGTTAAACTAGGCTTCCACGGATATGAAATAGGTACTTCAACCCTCTTGAACTCATCATCTTCTCCCAACTTTAGAGTAGGTAATTTATCTACTAGATCAGCATTTTTGCTTACTTAAATATAAATTTTAGCAAAGCAAATCCTCTTCATATTTGTCGTTTAGGAGTCCATGTATAGTGGTTTACGTAATGAGCTTACCAAATAATTGAAGCCTTCTAACGTTCAGAATTTAGGAAGAATACTGTGAAAATCAACTCAGATGGGGAATACCTATATGCTTTTTCTGTCACAATCTAAGTCAGGCTTCCATTTCTATATAAACATAGGTTGACTTCCTATGTGCCAAGGCCTAATCTCCAAACTTTCATCTAGTTTTGCTGACAAAATTATCATCCTCCGGCTCACGTTCTCTCAAGGCCCTTCTCTCCCTACCTTGCATTAGCCCCAGCACTCACTACAAAAATGTTGGTTTGCCCTTCCCCCAAGCACTCACTACTAACAATGCTGGTTTATGGTTTGATCCATTCCGGAATGGATTCTTAAGAATGCTGGTTTATGGCTTGATCCATTCCGTAATGGACTCTTAAGCTATATCTTAGGCCTAGCTATCCTGATTTATGGTTAGATCCATTAACGGAATGGATTCTTAAGCTTCATATGTCTTCACCTTTTGTTTAGTTAAGTGTTTTTTCGTGAAGAAAACTCCCACACATGGAAACAACTCCAACTTCAGGGCATTAGGTATACAACAAATCGGTGTCGAACCATCCTCGGAACCGGATAAGAAACAATGGAAACAGTCAAGGACCTCCATCATTGCATACCTTCAAACCTAATATTAGACCACTATTTACAAGCAAGGAAAGGAAAGTCCAGGGGTAATTTTCAATATTCCATACGTAACTCCAAACATATCAGTTACATTGACAACTTTTCTATCACATTTTTATCATATTTTAAGCACTATAGCCTAGGTTTGAAGGGTGCCAAATTCCGTTGTAACCATTGCACGCAGCAACACAAGCTTCTTCCATTAAGGCTTGTGCGACTCCATTATTGCAGACATTGGCAAATGCACGCATATGTTTCATTCCATATTGAGTCAGCGATCCACAGTGTGTCTCAAACAATCGAACCTGAACAAAAGTACAAAGTTGGGGTTTATCGATGCAAAGGGTGAGGAAATAAATGCAAAAAAGGGACTATATCATGTTATTACCATAGATTTTAAGCAATTCCAATCATCAACCAGGGGTGAACCAGGTTCTCTAACATGTTTAAGGATGTCACCACCTTTTTTGGGTCCAAATAATAGCGTTCCAATCAAATCTACGCTACTGTCCAAATGAGCTCTGTGCTTTGTTGTATGAGTGATCTGCTTCAAGATTTGTGTCTTCTTATCTGAACCATCATTCAACCTTTTGTACTGCAAGGCACAATAGAAAATGCAACTTGTTTTACTTCCATGCGGAGCACAAGCACAATTAAGAACACTTGCATGGTAGCGTGTCATAATGAGAGTTCCAAACTATGTTTTGGTTTTGCAGTTTCAGAGCTCACCATTTCCCAAAGGAAGAGGAGCTCTGCATCTCTCTGGTTGATGACATCCATTCTTTTTCTGATAAGGCCGTTGTTGTGCGGGGGGAAGTTGGCACTGGCAGGATCAAAGCCTTGGTACAGGTACAGCTTCTCAGCTGTAATGTTTGGATTCCCATATTGCATCACATGAGATCCAATGTTGTAAGTGTTGCCATTTGAAGTTCTCGCCTTTACCTGCTCAACCAAATAAAATCTCTTTTTTGTCAAATAAGACCATTGTTTTGAAGTAATTTCCATAAGATAGCACACAATCAAGCTACCGTTTTATATTGCTGCTCCACTGTTTCTCTCTCGAGATTGTGAGTTTCGCTGCACAATTAATAAAGAAAAGTTACTTAATAAGCCGTATGCAACAGAACAGATCAGAAATCTAAAGAGGTTTTAGTTACTTCACAAGTCCTTGAATCTACATCAGTCCTACCATAAGGCATTTATATTTTACATACAAGTGGAACTAAATTATTGTTTTGGAAGGCAAGTTTAATTATGGTGGATCAAATCAAGGAGCATATGGCAATATTCACATACCTATCTTCAATCCAGGCAACACTATACAGGTCTCCTAAACAAGTGATGAACTCTGGGGGTGGAGAAGGGTCCATCCCAGGACAATAAGTCCCAAAACTACTTTCTTGGGCATTCGATGCCGTTGTGACATAAATGTTCAGGTCTCTAGGCATTATCCCTTCGAAAATGCTTCCGCTCTCGCAAGCCTCTACATACATGACCTACATACACGCACATTCAGCCCACAAATGTGCCAAACTCCAAGTTGGATTAAACAGTATATTCCAAAGGGAAAGCGATCTTTCTACCATTTCTTTATAGCTCCCAGATGCATGCTTCTTCTTCAAGACACCAATGAAATCCATCGCATACAAGAAAGGCATATTAGGCATCCCTGCACTTGCGACATAAATTAGTAGGTAACGAATCTATTCTCTATGTCGTTGTATAGAATATGTGGATCGGAAAAGAACAATGAAGATAAGAGGTCAACCTACCAAGAACTCCAGGGCCTCCATGGTCCGCGTAGTATAAGAAGATCCTATCATTTGGTTTGCTATCCACAACCTTGCCACTTCCACCTTTAACAGCACTCTTGTTACCAAGAAGCACTGCATAGAGATTCTCAGTGGTGACATGCTCCCCAGTGTAATCCTGCAGTATATTTGATCAATACGAGTCTTGCCCATGTATTGATGTCACACACGTACTGATTGCTGATGATGTTTCCATTATTGGCACTTGTACTAATTAACCATTGTTTCTTATGTTACCATGTACTTTTTAAGTGATAATTCTACTTGCAAATAACAAGTTTCTACTGACTCATTTCACCAAATCATAGTATTGAAGTAGAAAATTGGTAATACATACACCATTAAAGTCAAAGTTAAATCGACAATTTCAGGGCTTTTTACTACCTATTCGTATTTATAGTCAGATTTGTGGGACAGAATTCTCTGTCTATTTTACCCTATCTCTATCTTATCTCATGAATCTCAGTCATCTATTTATGCAAGACTCACGAGGAACTTGCATAAATAAATTGCTGAGATTTATAGAACAAGACATGAACAGGATAAAATGGATAAAAGATCCCGACCGTAGCATGTAATAGTTAAATGCCAATGGGACAATGGTGTCGTCTAATCATACGATGCCATTATGACATTAAACAATTATAAGATATTTTATCATGAGTCCTTAAGTGGGTACACTTTTAATACACGTGTAGTCATTTTCACCAAGAATTAAATAATAATCATATATATTTTCTGTAAACCAATAGCCTTAAAAGCAAAGACCTTAGTAAGCACGCACCTTGGAAGATCGTAAGATCATACCTGGAATCTAATTATATGACATTAAGACATGAACAACCGTAGTGACAAATTCGAATTAGAAAAATCACGGCTAGTATGAAAACGGCCATCACTATCAATCAACTTGACTAGATGGACATGGCTAATAATTTATTAGTAGCCCACCAAATTGAACTCGATCACTTGATAAGAGATTAGATAGTTTGATAATGAATGTTCAACAATAGGATTATTTCAAGGTTTAGGAAGGCAGACCACTTAATTAACTAGTACTCAAAATTTTCATTTGGTTCAGTTTTTCAATATAGGTAGGTGAAGATAAGAAAATGACATTGTGAGTTAATTCTAAAACCCGCGTCAATCTTAATCGTGTTTTTATCGACATTTATTTTGTATAAAGTATACTTCATCTACTTACGTACGCGAAACAAAATCTTCTGTTCAATTTATGGTGTCTTATTGTATTCAGTAAATCTCAGCTATTAATTTATGCGGGTCTCGCGTAGATCCCATATAAATTAACGTGAGATCCGCATAAATGAATGGCTGAGATTCACGGAAGACAATAAGGCACCATAAAAACTGGACAGATCTGGACTCCTACGTACGCAACCCACTTTACAAAAATGAAAAAGTACTCTCGGTCTGAGCTCCAAAACTTTTCTGCCTCTAGTTCTTGTCTTTAGACTGCTTTGTCGCTGTAAACACAGCCGGCCAAAGTATGAAATGGTGACGATGATCAAGTCTAAGAAATGAAGCATATGCATACCTTGGGCACACCGGCATAGACATCGTCGCCTTGTGGATGGTTGATAATAACACCAGGCCTTGGGTTCAACTCATGGTTGGCTATATCATCATACATGAACACCACTATGTTCTCTTCCTTTAACCCACCTCTTCTTAACAACTGATATGCATGGCAAATATCCGCCTACTTTCCCCCCAACCCACCAATGAAAAAGAGTATTAACAAAGATAGAGATAAATTTATAGTCTAGATCGGGAATAACATAAAACTTCGAGTCCTTATTTTATTGCTATACCTGATGTCTATAATTGCCATAACCCATAGAACCGGCCACAAGAACTGCCCATCTTACACCAGGAGTACTACCATCAGCATCATCATTATTATCAGTGTCAGCTTCATCTCTCTCTGTTGGCATCCGAATTCCAGATTCAAACCAGTTCAACGAAGCAGCAAGACCAACTTCTGTTGTAGCTATAAGAGATAGCATCAAAACTAGCATCACAACCCCATCATAGAATAACAAGGTCTTAACACGGATAGCCATGAACAGAGTTTAGGCTGGCCGGTCCAAGAAAACGAGCGAGGCAGCGATAGTAGAATTAATAAAGGTGGCTGTACACTATAGATGACGAAATAGAGTAGGTGCACACTGCACATATACATAGAGCGGTGGAAGATGGCATGCAAAATAAGAAATTGACACGTCTGGAAAACGGTCAACAACGGTGGGTCCTCCTCGACGGCAAGTGGCCGTGTTTTTGGGTCGGGGCTTTTCGAGGCTTTTCTTGTGGGTTTTGGAAGGGTGGCTCAAAGAAGAGATGCCGTGTATGAACGAGGCTTTGTTGCTAAGATTCTTAAGAAAGTCATTTACAAGACGCTTTTGTCCATCAAAATGTGTTGGTAAATGATTTAAGAACTTAAGATAGGTAATGCTAAAAGTACAAACTTAAGGATCAAGAAAAGCCTAAGTAATCGTACTGTGATCATGACAACTTTGTTCACACCACTGAAAAGAAGTAATCTTTCTAAACCTCCCCTTGGGTTCCACACAAAAGCTATTCCTTCTTTAACAATTTATCCCACAAACTTTTGGCAATAATACAATCATAAGGTTTCTTCTTTTATTATAATTTGATAATTGGTATTAGTAACACCAAAATTTTGTGTTTCCAAATGTTTCAAATTCAATCAATTCTGCCTCCCCATTCCATCTTTTTAAGAACTATAACAAGGAAATATATTTAAATGAGGGTGAATTTAACACAATATTTACTTCTTATGAGAGGTGAAAATGGGAGTGCAATTTTGGTACTCTAAATTTTGTGTGTTTACTAAGTGAGAATGAATAAAATAAAAAATAAAAAATAAAATTTTACTTTTAATGAAATATATGTATATAATTTGAATTAAATATTAAAAATAAGAGATAACCAATCGCGGGATATTATTAAATATTATTAAGATACTGCGAATGTTTGATTGACATAATGTTATTATTAAAATCACATATTTTGGTATTATATATTTAATTTCTTTTATACTTATTGTGCTTTATTGTGTTAATGCTTTATCAAATAAAGTAAGTTTTGTAGTTCTTTAATTTTATTTTTATCCAAAAACATTCATAATTAGTTAAAATTTAATAATTTATTGAATTATTTAAAATAATTTTAATTATTTATTTATAAATATAAAATATTTTGATTAATTGTATATAAAATAATTAGATGTGAAATTTTTTTCATTATTATTCCTAATATAATTATTAATTTCTTTAATTTGTAATTACATATCTAATGCGCATAATCAAGAATTGTATTCTTATTACTAATCTTGCTTTTCATTATCATTCTCATTTTTCATCTAATTTCTTTGCTAATAACTACCAAACGAGGCCATAAGGTACAATATAGAATTTCTACTATCTGTATTTCCTTTCTTGGTCAGCAAATAGGCCCTGTTTGACAATCAGCTGATTGCATTAGTTGTTAGCTGATAGTTGATTCTATCAGCTGATTTAACTAGCGGATTGCATTAGCTGTCTGTTATTTGATGTTTGGAAAAATTAGTTGTTTAGTATTAGCTATTTATATGTAAAATTACTTATGAGGACATGACTTTAAAAAAATTATAAGGGTATGAATATTATATATTTTAGTATTTCGTTGAATATTCTTATAGGAATTTAGATTTTAGATATTTAGTTCTACAAAAATTAAGTTTATAACTCTAATAAAAAAATAAAATAATAATAATAATAATAGTAACAACAACAACAACAACAACAACAATAATAATAATAACAATAATAATAATAATCATCGTCGTCGTCGTCGTCGTCATTATCATGATACATCCAAATATAAAATATAACAATCCAAATGAAGTTTAACAACACAATTCAAATAGAGCAAAAACAATAGATGACAACACTTTTATCATGCGTTTATCAAACCATTTTCTTTCCTACTGAATTTAATGTATAATTCTTGTTATTATTGATGGTCATGTTGGTCAAAAATAAATTTTATGGATTAAAATGAAATTGTGTAGAGAAAAGCTCACTTTTCATTTTTCAAGAGGTAAATCCAACCAATTGACTTCCAAAAGTCTAGCTACCTGTTAAGTCATTAAATTGCACTTCTTTTGGACTTAATATTCGTTAATGTGTTCAAATTATTATCCGAATTTAATGAAATTATTTTATAATTGTTTATAGATGGTTTTCAACACCTTAGGGACGAAATAGAATCAAAAAGATGCAAAAGAATGAAGGAAATCTGAAATCCCCAAATTGACAGAAATTCAGTGACTAAGCGTGGGCACGCCTAAGGATGAAATAATCCTGCAAATAAAATTCCAGAAGTCTATTTCAAACAAAACACAATCTTTAAAGATTATCTTGTCATCTTTCCAAGGAGTTACCTACCGAAATTAGAAGAGCACCTTATCTGGACAAAATCAAAAGAAGCTAACGAAGAGATTACCTTAAAGAAGGAGATTTGGGTTGATCACGCATATACATATTAGGTTTAAAATAGGGTTTTCGGTAATCTTTGGGCAGTTGCACTTTTCTATTTTCCTGTTCTTTACGTTTCTGCATATTTCAATTAGGATTTTCGTATCTTTCATGAAAGGACCAGGGATGGAGACGTATTGCTTTGTTATTTCCTTTGTTTTCAATTCAATTATGAGTAGTTAATTTTCTTATCTTGGTTGAGGAGATCCATGTTACATGTTATTATGGTGAGATGTTCCGGATACTTTTTATGTTGTTGATAAACATTGGATATTTTCATATCTATTATTTCTAATTGGATTCGTTAGTTTCTAGGTGCGCAACTAGGGATTAATTGGTTCAATCGTTAGATTAACAGAATATGACGTTCAATTTCGGTAATCGCAAGTAGCAATTAGGACTAACTTCTCTACGTTAGAGTCGAGAATTCTAAGAAGATATTTGCTTTATTGATTGCATGTCGTACATGTATTTCACTTGCTCATTGGTTCTTGATTCTTAATGATATTATTCAATTATACCTATGATCGTATCTAGGTTATTGTTTAATAAGAATGCTAGGATACATATTTTTAGTCATTACACTTAAGAGAAACATTCCCCCAATGAATGTTTATTAATGATTGCAATTTTATGTCGATGATCCATAATAGCATGATAACATCGGTGACCCGAAACTAAGGTATTTTTTTATTGAATTTTTAGATTTAACTATTGCTTTTGATTTGTGATTTTTCCCTTTGGTTTTCTAGTATTGTCGTGATTGAACAAAACCCCCCATTTCATTACTTTGTTTGAGTTTTAAACTTGCTAACCTCTACCGTTAAAAATTTCTCGTGAAAACGATATCTGCTAACCGCTACTACATTAATTTGTTTTAACGGAAGTGATTTCTTTTATATTTGGTTGCAGGCGACAGCATTACCAAATTTTGGCACTGTTGTCGGGAAATTTCTTAACGGTTTTTGTTAGTGATGTTTTTGTTTTGTTTGTGTTTTTTGTTTCGTTGTACTTGGTTACCTTGTCTTCTGTTTGTTTCAGTGTCACATCTCTTTCTGATTTTTCGATCTTTTAGCGGCATGGCTCACTATCAGTATGCTTTTGATTCTGATTATTCATATTATCCTTATTATGATAATGAGTTTCCGTCTGTTGCGATTTATAGGTTTGATCATCAAGTAGCGGTTTTCACACCCTTAGCCTTGCAAGTACCGAGGGATGACCAACAAGCTAAGGTATGTGAAGTATGCTCATTTTTGGGTTATTCTTTCTGTACATGTTCCTTTTTGCAGGAGACAATGTACGGATTCACTTCTCCACTGAGTTACTATGAAGAGCAATCCTACTTCAAGCCTGCACCTCCACCTCCACCTCCACCATCACCACCACAAGCTAATAAGATGTCCTTCACACACAAACGAACCACCTACTGCCACATCCACCAATACCTTGATTTCGGCACTTCCATAATAGAGAAGCTTTCTTTCACCCTTTTTCTTCATCTTTATGCTTCTTTAACATTGAGGACAATGTTGGTTTAGGTGTGGGGGAAAGATTTCAACTTTTGATGTGAAATTTTTCAGCTTTTGTGTGAATATTTTTGGTTTTGTGTGCGATTTTTATTGATTTTTTGTGTATGGTTTTGCATGTTAGGCCATGAAGCTTGGTCATATTAGTTTGGATAAGATTGGGTATATACATGAAATTAAATTGAGCTAAGTGAGTTTTAAGATGAAACACGTTGATTGATTGCAATAATTGACCTTATAGGCTTGGTCAAAATTTTGACATGTGAGTGATGAGGTAAATTGTGAAATTAAGGTGAATTCTTGAATTAAACATGTGAGCGAAGTTTGAGCCTAAATGACATCATCTTTATGTCATGTTATTTCTTTAAATTATGTGATGCTCCTCTATTCACGTTCTCTTCAGAACTTGCATGGAACCGGTTTGAATTTGTTTAATCACATGGGATATAGAAATGATTAAGGTCTTCCTTATTTTTACACCCTTAGCTTAAAATTGACCCACCGAATTATTTTCCTTTTGCAAAGATGTTTGAGCCTTTATCCTTGTTTTTCAATCAATTGCCTTATTTTAAAACCCAAAAACCACATTAGCCTTATCCCATCACAAGTTGAATAAAGCATTGAGTAATTTGGGACTTTTGTTCTATATTATGTTTTGAGATACTTTTATAAGTACTTCTACTCATGTTTTTATTACTTTCTCTTGTTGTTATTGTTTTCCCTTGTTCTTACCATTATTCGGGAAAAAAAGAAAAAGAAATGATAAGTCAATTTAATTGCATATATTTTGGACATAATTATTGTTAAGGTGTTGAAATTATTATCCGAAATTGATAGAATTGCTTTATAATTGTTTACATATAGTTTTCAACACTCTAAGGACAAAAAAGGACCAAAAAAGCGCAAAAGAAGGAAAGAAATACGAAATCCCCAATCTAGACAAAATTCAAAGATTAGGCGTGGGCACGCCTAAGGACGGAATCTTAAATCTGCAGATTTTTCAGAATTCGTTTCCAATTAAAACACAACCATCCAAGATCTTCTGGACCTCCTTTCAAGACGCATCCCACCCAAATTAGAAGACTACTTGATCTGGATCAAATCAAAACAAGAAAAAGAAGAGATTTGCATGAAATAGGAGATAGGAGTGATTGCCGCACATATACATAGTTGTATGAGGGTTAGGGCATCATCGTATTCTTTCATTAGGAAGCAATTGTAGAATAGGTTTAGAATAGGGTATTATTCTCTTTAGGCTGCCGCATCCTCTGTCCTTCATCATCCACGTTTCTAAAATTTTCTAGTAGCATCTTCGTAGGCTTTTGGTTGGGTGGCTGCCGCATCTTTCAATTTTGCTTAATTTTCTAGTTTATGATTTCTACATCTCTCAAGTAGTGGTAACATAGGTTTAGGGGATTTTCTGGATTTTCTGGTTTTCTTGTCTTTAATTTTCTACACAATTTCACTTGTTATTTTCCTTATTCCCATCAAAGACCTGTTATGGAGACTAATTCTTTTATTATTTCTTTGATTTCAATTCAAGTATGAGTAGTTAATTTTCTTATCTTGGTTTAGGGATCCATGTTACATGTTATTATGGTGAGATTTTCTGGATACTTTTTATGTTGTTAATAAACATTGAATATCTTCATATCTATTCTTTCTAATTGGATTTGTTAGTTTCTAGGAGCGCTACTAGAGATTAATTGATTCAATCGCTAGGTTAACAAAATCTGACGTTCAATTTTGGTAACCGCGAGTAGCAATTAGGATTAACCTCTCTATGTTAGAGTCGGAAAATTCTAAGAAATTATCCACTTGATTGATTTCATGTCGTACATGTTTATCACTTGTCATTGATTCTTGATCCTTAATGCTATTATTCAATTTAATCTATGATCGTATCTAGGTTATTGTTTAATAAGATTGCTAGGATACATGTTTCTAGTCAATACACTTAAGAGAAATTTCCCCAATGGATGTTCATTAATAATTGCAATTTTATGTCAAGGATCCATAATAGCATGGTAATATCGGTGACCCGAAACTAAGGTATTTTTCTTATCAAATTTTCAGATTTAATTATTGCTTTCGATTAGTGATTTTTCCTTTGATTTTCTTATATTTTCGTGAATCAAAACCAACCCCCTTTTTGTTATTTGTCCCGTTTAAACCGTTAAAAATTCCTTGTGGGAATGATATCCGCTTACCACTACTACATTAATTTGTTTTAACGGAAGTGATTTCTTTTATATTTGGTTGTAAGCGACAGCATCACCAAATTTTGGCGCCGTTGCCGAAGAATTTCTTAACGGTTTTTGTTAGTGATGTTTTTTTTGTTTTTGATTTTGGTTTCGTTGCGCTTGGTTACCTTGTCTTCTGTTTATTTCAGTTTCACAGCTCCTTCTGATTTTTCGATCTTTTAGTGGCATGGCTCACTATCAGTATGCTTTTAATTTTGATTATTCATATTACCCTTATTATGATAATGAGTTTCCGTCTGTTGTGACTTCCAGGTTTGACTATCAAGTGGCAGATTTCACACCCTTAGTCGTGCAAGTACCGGGGGATGACCAACAAGCTAAGGTATGTGAAGTTTGTTCATTTTTTGGTTGTTCTTCTTGTATGCGTTCCTGTTTGCAGAAAACAAAGTATGGATTCACTTCTCCACCGAGTTATTATGAAGAGCAATCCTACTTCGAGCCTCCACCTCCACCATCGCCACCACAAGCTAATGATATGTCTTTGGAGGAGATCATAATGATTTTGGAGACGAGGACTCTTCAGTCCCAACAGTTTAGACAACCGTACGTGCCTCGACAAAATCCAAATATGACATCAAATGCCGAAGGTAAGTCTTCTTTAGAAATTATGTTGCAAACTTTGACCGCTAACACTTTGATGTTTCAGCGAACTACGGAAGCAAGTATTCGGTCTACGAAAGCAAGTGTTCGGAATTTGGAAAATCAATATAAGAATTTCGAAAACTAGCTAAGTCAAATTACAGCTGCCGTTAATCGAATGGAGGCACAAAGTTTTGAAAATTTTCCAGCACAACCGAAAATCAATTCTAAAGATTTTCCAAGTCGATTTTTCAAGGCAAAGATGGAAGAACAATCAGAGTTAGAAGAGGAAGAGATTACAGTTTGAGAAAAGATGGAGGATGTGCAACCTCCTAAGGTAAGTGAGGCAGTTCATGTTATCGCTAACCAAATTTCGTTTCCTTTTCTTAGTTATTTACAGGAACAAGAAGAAGAAGAGCAGGAAGAGCCGCAAGAAGTACAGTTTTTAGGTGAGTTATGGGCAAGCGAGCTGAAGACCGAAGGTAAAAAACAGGATGTTGAGTCTCCACAACCATTGGTGTTACTTTTAGAGAGACCATCCTGGTGTGAGAAGGGCGATGCCCAAAAAGACGAGTGGACATTAGAGTATGATGGTGAAGTGATGAAGTTCCACTCATCAAAAGTCATGGAGCATTGTGCTGAGAAGGAGCCGCATTCAAAGGAAGTTGTTCCAGGCCCTTCACGGAGTTTGAACATGTTTCCTGTTGGACTCAAGCACCCATTCGATAATGGATGATGCATATATGCCAAGGGTTTAGCTTATGACCTTTGATAAGCGCTGAATGGGAGGCATCCCATACGTATCCTTTCTTTTATGTGTTTTAAGCAATTTTCTTTTATTTTCAGGTCTAATTAGGAATTTAATTTAATATTTTCTATTCTGC
This sequence comes from Erythroxylum subrotundum, assembly GCA_027563845.1. Lineage (NCBI taxonomy): Eukaryota > Viridiplantae > Streptophyta > Magnoliopsida > Malpighiales > Erythroxylaceae > Erythroxylum > Erythroxylum subrotundum. The sequence continues at coordinate 25,914,547 of JAOQMQ010000195.1, read as the reverse complement.
AATTTTAATTTTGGTCTTTTCATTTTTAAATAAAAAAATGAAAATTAAAAAAAAATTTAAAATTTTTTTTTTACTGCCCCCCTCTTTAGTTTCCCCCCAAATTTTTACAAGTTTTATTTTCCCCTTCTCAAATTGTTGACAAACCCTTCTTCGTTCTTCCCATCACCAACGTCTACATTCTTTAGTTTTCCCAAATTGTTGTCTTTCCTTCAATTTTTCAGTGTCGACTTCCAGCGCCATCATCGTGGATTCCCCATTACTGGCTACCACCTCCCTTTTTCCCCTTGATTTCACCAATTATTTTGCCAGACTCATTCAGCCCCAAAACCCACGACAAACCCTTGTTCATCTCCTAACCCATAATTTTCTCCTCCAACCCCTCAACTTCACTGTCGATCTCACCCACATTCCATCTACTTTATCGATTTCTGCCCAAAATCTCAAAATACCTAATTTCATTCTGATTTCCCAGATTTCTCTGTAACCAACGCCCTTCACTCTTGCTCCTTCAATCGACGTCGACCACTGCCTCAACCCTCGATTTCAACCTTCATTCACCCTTCTGTTTTGATTCCTTCAACTTCCATCCACCATTCACGTCAAAGCACCAACTTTCTGCACAGCAAGGCCCTCATCCCTTCCATCTGTCGATTTTTCTTTCACCTATACACGTCCCTATTTTCATTCAAGTATCACCCTCCTTTGTTCAGCAACCTTACACGACAACCCCTCCCTTATCTTTGTTTTATTAATTTCAGTTAACCACATATTCCTATTTTTGTCACTTTTTCTGTATTTTTGGAAATATTGCTTCTTGATTTTGCAGGTCACTCTTCACAGATTGGCACTATGCCAAGGACAAAGGATGATGCCCGATGACTTCTCTCTGATATCACAAAATTCGAACAACTATGCCTAAACCAGATCTGTCCATAGCCATTGGATATAGAATGTCTATGCAGGATGGGAATTGTGGATCTTCGCCAAGGCTACCTCAATTTCACCATGCCCAACTATCTTCCCAACAACAAGCACTTCCAGCAGACGACTCCGGATACCACCAGCTGTCCCAAGCAATCAACCACCACACTCGCCAACACTTTAATCTCGACACCGCCAAACAGAGAAGCTTTCTTTAACTCTTTTACTTTATTTTTATGCTTCTTTAACATTGAGGACAATGTTGGTTTAGGTGTGGGGGAGGAATTGAGAATTGTAATTTGGCAAATTTTTTCGGTTTTTGGTGAATATTGTTGGTTGTTGTGGCTATTTTTGTTGACTTTGGTGTATGGAGTTGCATGTTGACCCATAAAGCTTGGTCATATTAATTTGGATGAGATTGGGTATATGCATGAAATTAAATTAGGCTAAGTAAGTTTTGAGATGGAACATGTTGATTGATTGCAATAGCTGATCTTATAGGCTTGGTCAAAATTTTGACATTGGAGTGATGAAGTAAAGTGTGAAATAAAAGTGGATTCTTAAATTGAAGTAGACCGGTGAGGAAATTGAGCCTAAATGACATCACTTTTATGTCATGATATTTTCTTGAATTGAGGGATGCTCCTCTAGTTATGTTGTCTTCAGAACTTGCATGGAACCGGTTTGAGTTTGTTTGATCACATGGGCTATAGAAGTGATTAAGGCCTTCTTTGATTTTACACCTTTAGCCTGAAAATTGACCCACCTATTCAATTGCCCTTTGCAAACACGTTTGAGCCTTATCCTTGTTCTTCAATTAATCACCTCACATTAGAAACCCAAATACCTCATTAGTCTTTTCCCTTCACAAGTTGAATAAAGCATTGAGTAAATCGGGACTTTTGTTATACATTATGTTCTGAGATATTTTTATAGGCACTTCTACTCAATTGTTGTTTTTTTTTTCTTAGTTGCATTTTCCCCTTATTCTTAGTGGATCTGAAAAAAAAGAGAAAAAAAGAAAAAAAAGGAAAAAAGGAAAAAATAAAAAAATCAGAAAGAGAAAAAAAGAAAGAAAGAAAGAAAGAAAAATCCAAAAAAAAAGAAAAAAAGAGTATGAGTAGTTGTCTTTTATGTCATATATTTAGCTCAGAATCTGAAATTATGTGTCCCTTTTACTTGATGCTTTGTGAAAGTTTGTGACGAAACCTTTGTCATCTTTTCACCCCACTTATGAACCTAGCCCCATTACAACCTTGATAAAGTCCTTATGATCTATCGCCCCATGTGATATGAATGAATGAGAATTGGTGAAATTGCAAGCCTATGGAAGTGCAACATGTTAGAGTGAGATTTGAGCGAAACACTTTACCCACAAACACTTGAGTGTAAGAGCGAAATCCGTGAGAAGAATTCACTTTGATTTCATGTTTGCTTTTGAATAAAGATGAATTATTTTGACTTTGTTTATTTGCATTGGTGAAAAGCAATTATGATGTGTGTTGCAAATTAAGTCTTGCTAGCCTAAGTTGATGGATTGTGTGCACTTGATTTCTGAAAGATGAATTGATTGAGTTAATGGTTTGACATGTTGCTCGAGGGCGAGCAAAGGTTCTGTGTGGGGGAATTTGATAAGTTAATTTAATTGCACATATTTTGGACGTAATTATTGTTAAGGTGTTGAAATTATTATCCGAAATTGATGGAATTGCTTTATAATTGTTTACAAATAGTTTTCAACACTCTAAGGACGAAAAAGGACCAAAAAGGCGCAAAAGAAGGAATGAAATACGAAATCCTCAATCTGGACGAAATTCAAAGATTAGGCGTGGGCACGCCTAAGGACGAAACCTTAAATCTGCAGATTTTCCAGAATTCGTTTCCAATTAAAACACAACCATCCAAAATCTTCTGGACCTCCTTTCAAGACGCATCCCACCGAAATTAGAAGACTACTTGATCTGGATCAAATCAAAACAAGAAAAAGAAGAGATTTACATGAAATAGGAGATAGGAGTATTGCCGCACATATACATAGTTGTATGAGGGTTAGGGCATCATCGTATTCTTTCATTAGGAAGAAATTGTAGAATAGGTTTAGAATAGGGTATTATTCCCTTTAGGCTGCCGCATCCTCTGTCCTTCATCATCCACGTTTCTAAAATTTTCTAGTAGCATCTTCGTAGGCTTTTGGATGGGTGGCTGCCGCATCTTTCAATTTTGCTGAATTTTCTGGTTTATGATTTCTACATCTCTTAAGTAGTGGTAACGTAGGTTTAGGGGATTTTTTGGATTTTCTGGTTTTCTTATCTTTAATTTTCTACACAATTTCACTTGTTATTTTCCTTATTCCCATCAAAGACCTATTATGGAGACTAATTCTTTTATTATTTCTTTGATTTCATTTCAAGTATGAGTAGTTAATTTTCTTATCTTGGTTTAAGGATCCATGTTACATGTTATTATGGTGAGATTTTCTGGATACTTTTTATGTTGTTAATAAACATTGAATATCTTCAAATCTATTCTTTCTAATTGGATTTGTTAGTTTCTAGGAGCGCTACTAGAGATTAATTGATTCAATCGCTAGGTTAACAAAATCTGACGTTCAGTTTTGGTAACCACGAGTGGCAATTAGGATTAACCTCTCTACGTTGGAGTTAGAAAATTCTAAGAAATTATCCACTTGATTGATTTTATGTCGTACATGTTTATCACTTGTCATTGATTCTTGATCCTTAATGCTATTATTTAATTTAATCTATGATCATATCTAGGTTATTGTTTAATAAGATTGCTAGGATACATGTTTCTAGTCAATACACTTAAGAGAAATTTCCCCAATAGATGTTCATTAATAATTTCAATTTTATGTCGAGGATCCATAATAGTATGGTAATATCGGTGACCCGAAACTAAGGTATTTTTCCTATCGAATTTTCAGATTTAATTATTGCTTTCGATTAGTGATTTTTCCTTTGATTTTCTTATATTTTTGTGAATCAAAACCAACCCCCTTTTTGTTATTTGTCCCCTTTAAACTAGCTAACCTTTACCGTTAAAAATTTCTCATGGAAACGATATCCGCTTACCGCTACTACATTAATTTGTTTTAACGGAAGTGATTTCTTTTATATTTGGTTGCAGGCGACAGCATCACCAAGAAACATAAAAAGAAAAAAAAAAGAAAGAAAGAGAAAGAAAGAAAAAAATCGAGAAAAGAAAAAGAGTATGAGTAGTTGTCTTTTATGTCATATGTTTAGCTCAGAATCTGAAATTATGTGTCTTTTTTACTTGATGCTTTGTGAATGCTTGTGATGAATCCTTTACCATGTTTTTACCTCACCTGTGAACCTAACCCCATTACAACCCTGAATAAAGTCCTTATGATCTATTAGCTCATGTGATCTGAATGAATGATAATTGGTGAAACTGCAAGCCTATGGTAGTGCAACATTATAGAGTGAGATTTGAGAGAAACACTTTACCCGCAAACACTTGAGTGTAAGAGTAAAATCCGTGAGAAGAATTCGCTTTGATTTCATGTTTGCCTTTGAACAAAGATGTCATATTTTGACTTTGTTTATTTGCATTGGTGAAAAGCGATTATGATATGTGTTGCAACTTAAGTCTCTTTGGCCCAAGTTAATAGATTGTGTGTACTTAATCTTATGAAGGATGAATTGACTAAGTGTAGTGGTTTGACATGTTTGCTTGAGGGCGAGCAACGGTTTGGTGTGGGAGAATTTGTTAAGTCATTAAATTGCACTTATTTTGGACTTAATATTCGTTGATGTGTTGAAATTATTATCCGAATTTAATGGAATTGTTTTATAATTGTTTACAGATGGTTTTCAACACCTTAGGGACGAAATAGGATCAAAAAGATGCAAAAGAAGGAAGGAAATCCGAAATCCCCAAATTGACAAAAATTCAGTGACTAAGCGTGGGCATGCCTAAGGATGGAATAATTATGCAGATAAAATCTCAGAAGTCTATTTCAAACAAAACACAATCTTTAAAGATTATCTTGCCATCTTTCTAAGGAGTTACCTACCGAAATTAGAAGAGCACCTTATCTGGACAAAATCAAGAGAAGATAACGAAGAGATTACCTTAAAGAAGGAGATTTGGGTTGATTATGCATATACATATTAGGTTTAGAATAGGGTTTTCGGTAATCTTTGGGCAGCTTCACTTTTCTATTTTCTCGTTCTTTACGTTTCTGCATATTTCAATTAGGATTTTCGTATCTTTCATGAAAGGACCAGGGACGGAGACGTATTGCTTTTTTATTTCCTTTGTTTTCAATTCAATTATGAGTAGTTAATTTTCTTATCTTGGTTGAGGAGATCCATGTTACATGTTATTATGGTGAGATGTTCCGGATACTTTTTATGTTGATGATAAACATTGGATATTTTCAGATCTATTATTTCTAATTGGATTCGTTGGTTTCTAGGTGCGCAACTAGGGATTAATTGGTTCAATCGTTAGATTAACGGAATATGACGTTCAATTTCAGTAATCACAAGTAGCAATTAGGATTAACTTCTCTACGTTAGAGTTGGGAATTTTAAGAAGATATTCGCTTGATTGATTAAATGTCATACATGTATTTCACTTGCTCATTGGTTCTTGATTTTTAATGTTATTATTCAATTACACCTATGATCGTATCTAGGTTATTGTTTAATAAGAATGTTAGGATACATGTTTCTAGTCATTACACTTAAGAGAAACTTTCCCCCAATGAATGTTTATTAATGACTGCAATTTTATGCCAATGATCCATAATAGCATGATAACATCGGTAACCCGAAACCAATGTATTTTTCCTATTGAATTTTCATATTTAATTATTGCTTTTGATTTGTGATTTTTCCTTTTGATTTTCTAGTATTCCCGTGATTGAACAAAACCCCCCATTTCGTTACTTTGTTTGAGTTTTAAACTTGCTAACCTCTACTGTTAAAAATTTCTCGTGGGAACGATATCCGCTTACCGCAACTATATTAATTTGTTTTAACGGAAGTGATTTCTTTTATATTTGGTTGCAAGCGACAGCATCACCATTACCAATGATTACACAATCTTACCACTTGATGCCTACTGTTAACGATCTCAAACGAATAAAAATCGACAGAATACTAAAATCTTTAACATCCTTTGTATAAAACAATAGTCAACAAGTAAACTCAATTTTGATGTGGCGACCAGAAGTATTATTTACGATACAAAACTATCAAACCAGAAGGCCCTTCTTTGATTGTTCCCCAACTTCCTCACAATGATAAACCCTCCTCCACCATCAAGCAACCTCACAACAGATGAACGAAGACAAGTACTACCATATGCCCTTTACAGAATCAACTTAGGAGCCAATAGATAGAAGTAACTTTAAGGTATTCCCATTTTTGAATAACTGAAAATATGTACTAGGATATAATGAGGGGCAATATTCAAACAAACACTACACCTTCGGAAACAAGATTAAGAAACTCTTTATATTGTGAGGTTAATTATCAAGAACACGTCAAATATGTGCCACTCAACCACTCACCAAGCCTCCTTGCCTCCAAACTTTCATCCCCTTTTTCTTTGATTACTTTTTGTATTTTTAATGTGCTTATTGTAAAGCCATTAAGATAGGATTCATTCGAAGACTTTCCACTGGCTTTCAAAGTTCTTTCACTGAATTAAGTTCCAATTTGGTTTCCTCTTTGCAATCTGATTCCTTCAACTCTTTATGCACTCGTCCAGTTCTTGAGTGGCCACACATACAGTTTCTGCATCAATGCCAAAATTTGTTGTTTGAACTGCTCCATCATTCTTGTGAAAGTAAGTTTCTTGAGGCCCTCTTGGAGTTTGTGTAGTCCCTAGTACCACATCTTTTGCAAACTAATTAATACATATTCTAATTGAAGTACGTACTTGATGAACCAACCAACAGAAGCTTAAACTGAAGAAACACATTAAAAGGGAGGAGACAAAATAAACTGAATAACCCAGTAGTAACCAGTTTATTGTCTCTATTCATTATACAGAATGAAATTTATGAATGCCATTATACCAAAGAAGTGGACTGATTAATTACTCAAAAACTTAGAATAGGAATGAATTGGAAATAGATAAACATTCACACATCTAATCGCACTTTTTGTTCTGACAGAAGGAAAAAAGAATAGAAACAAGTATCCTATATGTTATAAGAATATTTAACAGCAAAATTTTTTTTCAGGGAATTAAGAATATCAAGGTAAACAAATATGACTAATTTCTAAGCGTCTGAAGTAGGACTTGTCATTAAGCCACTAAGCTAAAACAATACAAGTAGGGGAAACTTGCCAAAACCGACCATATTTGTAACATGATATATTTAACTAAACATACAAATATATAATAAAACTTAACCAAAATAAAGAAACAAGAAGAAATACACATATAAAGGAATGAAGTATATGAAACAACATAATAGTAAGGTGATTCAGTGGTCAATTCAGCTCCCTTGGAGGAACAACAGCAGTAACCTCCCATGTCCTTTCGTCAACTTATCCAAAACTTCGTTGCATCATACCTTATGTTGCTTTCTGTTGATATCACAACAGTCAAAACTGAGAACTCCAATTAAGAAAATAGGTAAACAAGATAAAATATGAATCATAGAAAAATATTTGCATTAGAAAGACATAACCAATCAACTGACAGTTGTTATCATCAATAACAAGACCCTAATAAAACCCACATGGGATTTGGACTATAACAACTAAAAACGCAATCAAATCAAAAGGATCAAACACGAAACACATCAGAACTACAACCTTCCAAAGTCGACTAATATCGAATTTAAGAAAAAGAAGAACGGTGAAAACCTAGAGTGATAGGCGGGGATAAAGAAAGAGGATGTATAGAGGGTCATAAGATCAATACCTAGTTGGTTGAAAATGGAGAAATTGAGGGATTGGGATTGAGACTGAAATTGGGATTCTAAAAGTGAACTGGGAAAAGAAGCTTGAGGTAAATATCATTAGACTTAGGGGAAGTGCATTTGGTCTTTTTACTCTTGCCTCCGGCTTTCAAATCAATACCTGAAATCACCAAGTTAAACAACTTAGACACCCAAAAAAAAATCATATACAGAAAGAATACCTCAGCAGGGTCCAAATGCAAATCATCTTTGAGATAAAAACTAATAGTCAATGTGGATAGTCCCAAAATGCCTTGAACAAAATACACCATAGCCATGACCACAAGAAAAGAGGAAACTGTCAGTTTCTCATGTAAGCTACATAGATCCGAAACCGTGAGAGCTGTGAGAGACGCTAGGTAAAAGCGAAGAAGAATATGAAGAATCTAAAGACGAGAGAATGAGACATAAATGAGGCTGGGCAAAACTTAAGGACATTATAGGAAAGCTTAATGAGTTGTTGCCTAAATGCTGCTTACAAGCAGTTTTTGTAAAATGAGCTGGTTGGGTTGAATCAGTCAATAACCAAACAGAATCAATAGCTTTTTGATAAAGTCAATCAGCTAATTTTGGTCAATCAGCTAAAAAATAGCTGATCAGCCAGCAACATAGACTTTGATTCTTATAGACTAACAATGTTTAATCTTCACCCAAACAAAATTTGAGAACAATGCAGACTATAAATAAAAGGAAGGGGTGGAGGGTGCTTAAAGTAAAAGATTAAATAAAAAGAAAATATAGAAAAGACAACTAAATTCAATTGTGTTGTATCGGGTTTAGGTACCAACAAGTATCATTCCAACTGGTACCAAAAATATCAATGAATTTTGTAAAATTCAAAACTTTAAGGGCTTAATTGAAAAAAAGAACCCTAAATGCTTTTTAACCTTGAAAGAACCTGCCTGTTTTAGTTCATTCTCACTCTCATAACCACACAAGCTCCCTCATCTGCTTTCCTCTCAAGTCAATCAGCCGTCGCCGCCACTTCTCTATCTCTGCCTCTTTTCCTCTATCGTACGCTACTCCTGCTGCTCCACGCTACTTAGTTCCTTCTACTCCCTTTGACCGTCACATGCTACCGACTACTCCTCCTCACGCTACTACTCTGTAATCTTCTCCTATTGTTGGTTGAAGTTGTGATTTAAATGCAACTTTATATTAAGTGATGGTATAAAGTATAAACAAATCTTGAAGTAGTTTTATTTTTTATATGGGAAAATTAAGCTGAATTTATGGGAAAACTGTTGGATTTTAGAACCAGAATTTAACCAAAAAAATAGAATAGAAAAGAGATAATGTAGGAGGCAACTTATTGATAAGTTGCACTTTACATTGATGCTGAAGGCCTAAACATATAAGAAATGAAATAACAAACTTAGCTAATATCTCGGTAAAGATTAAGCAAACAAATCAAAAATTTAAAAGTTTAAATCCTAAAATATAACAACTTTATTTTAACAGATAAAATTTTATCTTCTAACAAATAGCAGATCTTATCTTTACTACTCTATCTTACTACTCCCAAATTTTATCTTTAAACAAAGACTATATTTTTAACAACTTTAAATCATTCTCGAACATTCCCTCTTGATTCAAAGTTATAAGATTTTTTGAATTTGATGATGTACTTCCCATCACCCTTCAATAATTAGAGCATATCTCTCCACAATCCTTTTCTTTGGAGCAATTCTCCCTATTCTTCAACATGAACACTTCTCTCATCACTTATCTTCATATAACACTTCTCTCTATGATGTGTCTTGGTGCACTTCTTACCAACTAAAAGAGGTTGTCTTCTTCAATCACTTGCACTGTATTTGCTTGTTCTCCATTGTTGAATTTGCAATTATTTTTCAAATGTCCAAATCGTTTACACCTAAAGCATCGAGACTTCCCTTTATGCCAACAATCTTTCTCTTCATGACCAAACTTCTCGCAATGGCCACATTAAGGAATGTTTCCTTACTTTTTTTATGACGGAATCTTTGCTAGATAAGCTCCCTCCACCATCTTTCCGCTTTCTTGGTTTCTCATTGCCCTTCTTTGCTCTTGAGCTTGTAAAACATTAATCACTCATAGGTCCCTCAAGATCTTTGAGAGCTCTGATACCATGTTAGATTTTAGAACTAGAATTTAGCCAAAAAAATACAATAGAAAAGAGATAATGTAAGAGACAATTTATTGATAAGTTGCACTTTCCATTGACGCTGAAGGCCAAAATATATAAGCAATGAAATAACAAACTTAGCTAATATCTCGATAAAGATTAAGCAAACAAATAAAAATTTAAAAGTTTAAATCCTAACAGATAACAACTTTATCTTAACAGATAAAATTTTATCTTCTAACAAATAACATATATTATCTTCACTATTTTATCTTACTACTCCCAAATTTTATCTTTAAACAAAGACTACATTTTTAACAACTTTGAATCATTCTCCAACAAAAACTCTATGGTTTTGTTTTGTTGGCTTGCTGAATTTTTATTTGTGTTTGCCATTGTTGATTTATATGAATGGCTTTATGATTTTTTTTTGCAAAATTCTAGCTTCCTAAGGAATATGGTCAAACCTCACCCTTTTGGTTATTTGTTATTATAATAATCATAAAAACAAGATCAAATTTTACTTTTTTGAGTTACTAATTTGTTAATTGATTTATGTGAAACATACAATTCAAGAATTATTGTTTATATACAAAGAGTTTGTTTAATATATGATTAAATCATTTAAACATGATATTTGTCTTTTACAATAACAATAAGTTTGAGTCCTTTTTTATTTTAAGTCTGATTTTTGGAAACTAACATATTGAAGTGGATAATATGCAATTAAGTTAAATAAAATAAAATGTTTGCATTCTTATGTTGCTATCGTTAGAAAATAACATTACAAATTAAACTTTAGAAATAATTTCCCATAGGATAGCAAACTTAGAAACTTATGAGAGTACACTTATTATTCAATATAATATAAAATTGTAAATATTTAACTAATGGCTTTTTTCCTTTTTATTTTGTACAATAAAATCATTTTAGTAATGTGTATTACTAAAAGAAAGATGTAGGATAGAAATTGTTGCATGTTTTTATATTCTTTTTTTTTCAATTTCCTCTACAATACCTATTTGTCTTTTTAATATGTCCAAATCTAAATTGTATCCTCTATATTTGTAAAGAATCTATCTGGACATGTTTATAATTAACTATTGAATTTTTATGGCTAAATAATGTTACATATAAAAACTTTATTTGGATATCAAGTTATTAATTTAATTTTGACATATGCATTTATTTATTGTTACAGATAAACGGAGGGAAGTTCATATATTCCTGATAATTCAATTTTTTTAAGTTCAGAAAGGTTTGATGATTCATCTTGGACTTATGTTAAAATGATTCCTAGTATAAAGAACCATACTACTTGTTGTTGCAATAAACATTTGAAAAGTAAGGAATCACCAAATTAAATAAGTATTTAGCTGGGATTAAAAATGACGTGGTGCTTTGTAAGAAAGTTAGCTATGACGTGAAATAGTAGATGAAAACTTTGCTTGAAGTTTATAAGAATGAGAAAGACAACAAGCATAGACTGAACTATGAAATTGGTAGTAGAAGTTATTTTAATAGTGGTCAAGATAATATTAACAATGTTGAAGATGGTATTTGATCGCGGCTCTGTCGTTCGATTAAGAAATCGACCTTGGAAACCGGTCAAAATTAAATATTTCCAAGATTGCA
>JAOQMQ010000195.1:25858180-25893346 GCA_027563845.1 Erythroxylum subrotundum | reverse complement strand
TGTCTTGTTTATTACTGTATTGAAATTGATACTGATGAATGTGTACTGAATTGTGTACTGATTCCGGACATGAAGGTTCGAGGTGTTGATTGATGAATGTGATATTGAAGTGCTATTTACCTAACTTTTTTCTACTTGTTGAATTTGATTTATACTAATGGTATTCTGAATTCCGGACAATGATTGTCCGAGGCGTTTGATGCATGCTTATATAATTGGAAGTGCTACTTGCTTTGTACATGAAATGTCTGAAATGACCTTGTTTTGTTTTAAAACTGTTGAGTCCTAGTTGTGGGTAAATAGGCATGCCTAGAAGGGTCTGCAGCTGCTCTTGTTATTGACACCTCGGTGTCTCCTGTATTGACACTTCGGTGTCTCCTGATATCGAGATATATGTCTCTCCTACTGATACCAATTATGGTATCTCCTGTATAAGTCCCGTTACCTGCTTTTGTAAATGGATTTAGCAGTCATCTAGTTTTGTATTCTGGTATCTGTTTGATTTTGACATAAGCTAAATTATGTTCTGATTCTGAAGGGTTTATAACCTCCTGTGTTATGTAGTTCTGTTAATTATAAAATCTGTTCTGAAATGCACTATGTCTGATTTATTGTTAAAGAAATCATTTAATATAGATTAATTATTACTCACTAAGCTATATGCTTAGCACGGTGGATTTGCCCCGTGTAGGTTCAGAGTGAAGATTATAAGACTAGGACGAGTCAACCGTAATGGCCAATGGAGTCTGAGTCTTGTTTTGTCAAAAATGTATTTGGAGTTTGTTTTGGGCTTGTATATAAAGTGTATGATTCTGAATTGTTGAAAGTTTTTGTAATAATTATGTTTCAGACTAGTTTCGATTTTTGGAACAAATTTGTATTAAACTTTTTTGATATAATGTATGTTTGTTTAAGATTCTAGAAATGCATGTATGAAATGTTTCGTACATTTCAGAATGTTTATTTTTGAACGCTATTCTTCCGCGAAATGTTTTGGTTTGTTTGTACTGTCTTGTGTGGCATCCAAATATCCTCCCAGGGGGTATTAGGGTGTCACATCTTCTTAGCTCACAAATGGAAGCATATAAGGATGTATGCGGTGAATTTGAGATGTCTATTGCAATTTGTCAAAGAGACAAACTTAATCTAAGTATGTAGTTCTTCATTTTTGTTACTTGTTTGAACTTAATCATCACTTCTTTTTTTATTTATAAGGTTACTTTTGTTGTCTTACAGTTGTTTAGTATGACCAATTTGGAAGTATTCCAAAATTGCAAAGGTTTGCAATTTGAATTCTTAACCAATGTGTGAGTGCAACTGGATGTGAAAGGAATTGAAACACATCTAAATTCATTCATTTTAACAAATAAATAGCTCAGAACACAAAAAATTAAATGATTTGGTCTTTGTTCGATTCAATTTAAAGTTTAAAGAAAGGTATGTTATTATCATTATTAAGTTGAATATATTTTCACAATTTCTTAATAATTTAATTTTATTTGTTTACTATGACTTTTAATAGAATAAGTAGTTCTAGATTTAATGTTCCTTGACCATATTAAACTTTTAGCAGATTGAGTTTCTAAAGAACTAAGTTTCATAGATAAGAATGACTTGAAAGATAATTTTGGATAGGAAAATATTGATATGTCATTTGATACAATGAATTTATATAATGGTGATGATTAGACTCCTCTAAATGATAAGAATTTTATATCGAATAAAAATTAAGGTTTGTGCAATTTGAGTGAATATATCTTTGAATGAAGTTTTAGGTTTTTTAAATATTTTTCTTTTAACTTTACTTATATTTAACGTATATGTTAAATTATATATATGTAATATAAATATAAAACTTTTAACTATAAGCTTTTTTGTTTCAAGTTTCTCTTTTGTTGTATTCTGTGGTACAAATTCTTCTTGTAATGATTAAGGAATCATGGACTTGCACTATTTTTATTATATGATGTTTTGATGTAAATGTTCTTTATTATATGATGTAAATTGTAATATTTTAAATATTTTTAATAATTAAACGGTCTTTTTCTTATATCAATTGTGATTATTAATTATATGTGAAATATGTTAAAATTATTATTTCAAATTTATATTGCCATGATTGATGTAAAACAAAACAAAAAATACAACACAATATATTAAGGGATTATCCGATGTTGATCAATATTAATATATTTATAATGTAGAGTGGACAACAAAATTGGAAATAAAAACAAGAATAGACGGTGAAATGAAAATTGATGTCGCAATATAAAAGATGTGAACAAAACGCTAGAGGAAGGGGTCGAACCTTCGACCTTATGGTTAACAGCCATACGCTCTAACCGACTGAGCTACTCCAGCTTCCCTTTGGCGGTCGTTTAATTTATTTTTACAAAATGAATATTCCATCTGATGGGATGGAATAAACAACCGTACGTACTATGTAGCACCCACCCGCCAAGAACGCACGTGTAAAATCAGACAAACCTCTCACACATGCTTCAGAAGAGTACACGTACTCGTGAGAGCCAATTTTCCTTGCAAATTGGGGGGAATTGTTGTCTTGTTGACAATAAATAGTACATAAACTACGTAAATTTAAGGCAAAACTTCAAAAATTTTGGGAAAAAGAACTTCCAAAGTGTGAAGACAATTAACTTTGGTACCAAAGTAGTGGCCTGAGAAATGAAAACTCTTGTCCAGATTTGTGTTTTTGCCCATGAATGCTTACAACGTTTGAATGTCGTGCAACGCCAGGCCAAGCGCCCACAACATTTCATCTCCCAATTCATCATATAATTAGGATAACATGCCTTGCCAAGAAATTACATAAAGCTTCCTGTCCAGCTCTTGTGTTCATGACTAGGAAAGTCTCTTGTGAACGTGATTCCTTCTTTTCTTTGAATGAAAGCAACCAGATATTCATCTAGAAATGGGAAAACTAACAAAACTATCTCAACTCTACAACATATTGCAAACCCTTACAAAATTCTAGTATCTGTCAAGAATTTGAATTATATTTCAGTATTTCCTCCTCCATGAATACCACTTCAGTTTCAACTGATACAACAGATGAGGAATCCCCAAAACTCCCCGTGCTAACCTTGGATCAAACACATCAAACTGTACCCGACTCAAGGTATCCAGGAGAACTTGGGCTGGCACAGCTGGTAGAAGCACCGGACGAGCCTCAGCAGGAACAGTTCCAGCCAGCTCTCGAGCCTTCCGCAAATGGCTGTTAGCCACTGATGCCATCTCAAAGACAGCATCAGATAGGCCTTCACGTGAATCCAAGCAGATTTCTGTCCTACCACCTTCCTTAACCAGCAAATTGTGTTTTTCTGCTACTGCTTTTGGTATATAAGAAAAGTGACGGTTGCGAGTTGCATGATATGGCAGTGACGTTAGAAGCAAGAGAAGGCCACTTGCCTTCCCAACATGAGATGCTGCATGATCAGCCGCAGTGGACTTAATACCACCAGCCTGAAGTGTCAAATAAAGAAGGGTTGATGCAGTGTCCTCGGCATACATTTCCAGCTCTTCTATAGTTTCTGGAATGTCAGTTTCCTCTCTCCTTGCATCTTTTATTCGAGCTTCAATAGACCTCTTTAGCCATCCCTTGCTGATTCGATACTCAGATACCACTGATGACAGGGCCTGAGCTGTTGGATGCTCAATTATCTTGTTGGCATAGATCTTATCTATAGCTTCTTGCCACCACATAAGACGCATAAGACCAATTCTAGGATCTGAAGCAACGTCCATAGCTCTGGAAGTTTCAACATTCAGAGAACGAAGTGCAAATGCAGCCTTGCGCATGCTAGGGGGGAGGTCAAGAAGGCAAAGATAGTGATGGTAATCATAACTTCGCACTTGATGCACGCAGTATGAGAAAGCTGCCCGCAAGCCGCCAGAAGCACCTTGCATTAAAAACTTCAATGTGATTCTTCCTACAAATACATTAGAATCATCTAAATGGTTAATTGGAAAAATTATAAGTAAAAGGCAGTAAGAACTCTTAACGCAGTACAATAAATGCGAGAATATATGACTTCAATAATCTTATCCTTTCATTTTCCTTGGCTTTGAAACAACTCGGGATTGAATCCCAGCCTAAGGACAAAATCTCAATAGACCAAAAAAAAACAAGATAATTGAAAATTTTCCAACAAGTAACGCAACTCTGTGGGTAAATATATCCTTAATTTGCCCACTCAAATCAGCAATTGCTTTCTGAGTAAGGAAATGACCTTTGTGAGAGAGATCAACAAGGGACATCAAACTTTGTTAATCCCACTAATTCAAACGCAAGCTCAGTGTATTATAACAGTAAAAGCTAAAAGCAGTTTCATAAATGCAAAAAGGGTGGAGGCTGCCTATAGGCATCATGAGTCAAGGTGAACTTACGACCCTAGAACATTAGTTAATAAAAAGAGAATACATCAAATCGAGATGGAATTTTGTTACTATGAGAAGTTCCATGATATCGAGTGCGTCCTTTTTCATGCATGAATCAGTGAGAGAACATATCAACCTTTGTCCCCATACATAGAACAACATTCCAAAGCCAATAAGAAATGCTCAATGGTTCTATTACTTTGCTAAGAAAGAATCCCTCCAGAATAACACCTTTTATTTAGTTGAATCACACTAATTAAACAGAAGAATTATAGTGAGGGAATGGAAACAAAAACAAAATATAAATATAAATAGCAGAATATATTTTCATGTTGTCTTCTCGGAGGCATTTCATCGAACAGCATCAGTACCTTCTTGTTTAAACTAATACCAGCATGTAAAATAGAAGCAACAAAGCTAATAAATATAAGGAATGATTGCTAAAATAAGAGCTATTTACCCGAGAGAGAAAGAGAGGTCACAGATTCGTCTAGTATTTATGTAGAGAACAACTGATATCTCCGAGACACTGCTTAACTCAGATGCAGATTGAAGACGGAGAAACAGAAACCAACAGGCGTTAGGCTTGGGTGGGCTTAATCATGGGTACATGTCATTGGGTTTCCATAGCACGAAAAACTATAATCAGTTTACTGGGCTTTGTCTGAGCATTTCGGCCTATTCCCCTTTGCATGTCTAACAAGGCGAACTGGTCTGGAGAAGACCAAACAAGCCCATTTCTCTATCGAACTTCGAAGGATAGAACATTCCAGAATCACCAGAACTCTCTCGTCTCACATTCACCTTTCCGATAATACCCTTATCTCCTCTTCATTATCTCCGTTCTGCTGCTACGAAACGCCTACGAACCTCCACTCATCCCACATACGACAGCAGACAATCCATGGCCGACGAAGCTAAGGCCAGAGGTAACGCCGCTTTCTCCTCCGGCGATTACTCCGCGGCAATCAAACACTTCACTGACGCTATTTCGCTTTCCCCTCAGAATCATGTTCTTTATTCCAATCGATCCGCCGCTCACGCCTCGCTCCAGAACTACGCCGACGCCCTCGCCGACGCCAAGAAGACTGTAGAGCTCAAGCCCGACTGGTCCAAAGGCTACTCTCGACTCGGCGCTGCTCACCTTGGTCTCCACCAAATGCAAGACGCCATAGCCGCCTACAAGAAGGGGCTCGAGCTTGATCCTAGCAACGAGGCTCTCAAGTCTGGCTTGGCTGACGCTCAAGCCTCCGCTTCCAGGTCCAGGGCGGCTCCTCCGCCCAGTCCGTTCGGCGACGCATTCTCCGGACCGGAGATGTGGACGAAACTTACTGCCGATCCGTCGACGAGGGCGTTTCTACAACAACCTGATTTCGTGAAGATGATGCAAGAGATTCAAAAGAATCCTAACAATTTGAATCTGTATCTGAAGGATCAGAGAGTGATGCAAGCGTTGGGAGTGTTACTGAATGTGAAGTTCAGAGCGCCGAGCGCGGCGGAGGATATGGAGGTGCCGGAGGCTGAGTCGCCGCCGCCTCCTCCTCCTGCCACGGAGAAGAAAGTGGAGCCGGAGCCGGAGCCGGAGCCAATGGAAGTGACGGAGGAAGAGAAAGAAGCAAAAGAGAGAAAAGCGAAAGCAGTGAAAGAAAAAGAGTTGGGCAATGCAGCTTATAAAAAGAAAGATTTTGGGACTGCGATTGAGCATTATACAAAGGCGTTGGAGCTTGATGATGAGGATATTTCTTACTTGACTAATCGTGCTGCTGTTTACTTGGAGATGGGCAAGGTAAGCGCTGCTCTTATTGATTGAAACTTTTAAAACTTCAACCAAGTACTGAAGCTAAACCTAATTAGATAATTTCATCATGTTCTGGAGTAGTTGTTTTGATGCCTATGCGTTGGTTTTGGCTATTTGTCTCATTGACCGCATTTGAAGGGCATTCTTAAATTCTTTTGTTCGTTCCTTGCTTCCTTCATTAATAGATAGTTACAGACAAAATTTAACAAGGCAATTCTCTGTGCTTGTGACCTTTGCGCTTGAGATACTATTGTATTAAATAGTTGATCATTTATGATATAATCAGAAAATTGGGGCTGTATATGTTCTTTGCCATTCACAATGGTGAAGGTGATGATGATGGGGTAGGTGTTATACAAGTGTTTAAGGAATTAATTTATGTTTTTGTTAATAGTGTTCTGATGCTTAACTTATATCCCATGTAAGAATGAAATATGAGAGGTTGGAATGTATAGCCGTTTTAAGTATTACGATTGGAGTGTTGAATGAATATGGAGAGATTTTGTTTTTTACCCCCGGGTTTCTTAAATCTATTGCTCTTAAGCCACTTGGACCATTCAAATTGCCGAGTCTAGCTATGTTTACCATTTATGAAAACACATATTGTGTGTTCCATGCAATTCATAAGCATAAACGCAGTATTTTTTACTTTGATTGGGATAGGATCAGTCAGGTATATAGAGTTTGAATGAGAATCAATTTGACTTTAATGCTGCTAATGGAGAGTGATTACATGACTAGTAGAGCAAGTATTGAACTTCATAATCTTGATTTATATTTTGTTATTTTGGTTTTTGTTTTGTTCCACCAGTTTGTTCTGCTATCATTTTTCGGTAACCATTACAGCAATAATGGGTTGTCTGCTTTTGCAATTAAGCTCTTTTCGTGGTGATCATCCCATTATATTTAAAATTTTAAAATTATTTCATTTTCAGTACGAAGAATGCATCAAGGATTGTGACAGAGCAGTTGAAAGGGGAAGAGAGCTCAGGTCAGACTTCAAAATGATAGCAAGAGCTTTGACAAGGAAGGGAACTGCCTTGGTAAAATTGGCAAAATGCTCAAAGGATTATGAACCTGCTATTGAGACCTTTCAGAAAGCTCTCACAGAGCACCGGAACCCAGACACTTTGAAGAAACTGAATGATGCAGAAAAGGAGAAGAAGGATCTTGAACAACAAGAATATTTCGATCCAAAGTTGGCTGATGAAGAGCGAGAGAAAGGTAATTTTTTCCATTCTGCTTTTTCTACAGATCATTTCTTTGAATATTGTACAAGTTTTTCCCTTTCTATGTTAAAAGGAAACTGATTTATTAGAGAACACCTGATAAGTGTCCTATTGGCTAGTTCCTTTATGTAAACTATAAACTTCATGCATATCTCATACGACTGCTTTGCAGGTAATGAATACTTCAAGCAGCAGAAGTATCCAGAGGCTATCAAGCATTATACAGAATCGTTGAGAAGAAACCCAATAGATCCAAAAGTAAAAATTAAAAACCATCTAAATCTTTGTTTATATTACTTAATGGCAAAACCCTGATGTAAAGTTGGTTGTTACCCCAGGCGTACAGTAATAGGGCTGCCTGCTATACCAAGCTTGGGGCTCTGCCTGAAGGATTGAAGGATGCAGAAAAATGTATTGAGCTTGATCCATCATTTTCAAAAGGCTATACAAGAAAAGGTGCTGTCCAATTTTTGATGAAAGAGTATGACAAAGCTCTGGAGACCTACCAGCAGGGCTTGAAGCATGACCCTCAGAACCAGGAATTGCTGGATGGCGTGAGAAGGTAAGATCGATTATAGGATGTAATGGTAAACTGGTGGTTGCTGAGAGATATTGAATCATGATGTTGGTTATACCGCAGATGTGTGGAGCAACTTAACAAGGCAAGTCGTGGTGATCTAACCCCCGAGGAGCTGAAAGAGAGACAGGTTATACATGTTTAATTCCAGTTTTCAGTTTTTCATTTAGCAAAGCGATTGTCTGGTACATGTGCTTATAAGCTCATTCCAATTGCAGGCTAAGGGAATGCAAGACCCAGAGGTTCAAAATATTCTTTCAGATCCTGTCATGAGACAGGTGAGTAATATTCTCTGCGCTGAAATTTTGGCCACTAACGGCTTACTTGAATGTACGATTCTTATTTTCATTCATGTCTTACATAATTTATGGATGAGTTTGCAGGTTCTGGTTGACTTACAAGAAAATCCCAAGGCAGCTCAGCAACACATGAAGAATCCCATGGTGATGAACAAGATCCAGAAACTTATAAATGCTGGAATCGTGCAGATCAGATAGATAAAGAGAGACAAATAATCAGTACATTACTGAGATATAATCTTCAGTGTGAGTTTGGGTGGTCTTAGTTAACTGAAACTTATTTATTTTGAGTTGGAAAACTTTTAAGATATTTGTTTTATGTGAACTTTCTCTCAATCGTCGTCTCGCCCCTGTGTGCTTTTCTTAATACACACCAAATAGACCTTTTTTGGGGTAAAAAAGAAAACCTCGATGGTAAATACAGGGTACTCATCGTCCAACTGTCTTACAAAGGGGCAGAATCTCACTCTGATAATGTAGAGATTGTAGAAAGAGTTTTCCTGCTAAGTTCCAGTAAAATGTTCACTAGTAATTTTGCTAAGTTCCGGTAAAGTGTTCACTAGTAATTTTGCTAGCGAATTTGTAGCATCGGACTCGTTCGTTTCTTGTAGTTCTAGTTTGGCATTTCTATCAGTTGTCCTTGACTGATCGCCTTCGTTTATTCAGGTGGCATGATTTGTCCGTTTTTCAATTGTCCTTTGATATAGGTGTTTTCACCGGCTAATTTCTAGGCTATGGATAGCCCTTTTTTTCTTTATTTTCTTTTCGGGAATGCCATCTTTAACAGGACTTACCAGTTACCACTTTGAAATCACAAGCAATTTAACTACAAAATTACTAATCGAATATCACATTCTGAAATTTCAGAAAACCAAAACAGCAACCTTACTAGATGTTGCGATTTCTGCATTAAATTTGATGTTAGTTTTGGTTATGTGCTATTAAGGCATTAGCAAGTTGAATTTCAGTGTTTCTGTGTCTTAATTCCTAATAAAACTTAGTTCTCTATCTCTCTTGAAATTTTTGCTTGAAAATGGGATTAGATTTTTGTTCCGATTATAGTGTTTTATCATGTTTTATTAAATTTTATTTATATATTTATATAAATTTTATATAAATATGTGGATAAGATTTAATTGAAAAATTTTGTAAGTCGAAAAGAATTTGATGTGCTTGAAAAATGATCTTGTCTAGCTCATTTGGGGAGTACAAAGAGACGTCTAAGGGAAAGATGATATGATTGAAGTTCTTAGAAATCCTTTGTTTTCTTTACGTTCTTTTAATACTCTCTCCCACTAATCATTTTTTTTTTAACTTTTCCAGTTCTGTTT
The DNA here is from genome assembly GCA_027563845.1 of Erythroxylum subrotundum. Lineage (NCBI taxonomy): Eukaryota > Viridiplantae > Streptophyta > Magnoliopsida > Malpighiales > Erythroxylaceae > Erythroxylum > Erythroxylum subrotundum. Next base: position 25,883,714 of record JAOQMQ010000195.1, on the reverse strand, counting down.
GCTTATTCATCTTTTAGATGTTACATCTACAAATAAAGTAACTTCCCCTCGTTGTCTCTCTTCCCTCATTTCTTTATTATGACTTTGGTCGGCAATTAGTGGATTATATTAGTTGTTTGATGATTTTGTCATCAGTTAGTTAATAGCGGATTAATATATTTAATTTGATAAGTGGATAACATCATGTGTTTATTTAAAAATATTTGATAGAATGAATTATTTAGTATTAGTTGTTTATGTATAAAATGACTTACAACGGTATGATTTAAAAAAAATTTTAAGGACAAAAGTATTAGCCGTGGATATCTTAGTATTTTTTAAATATTTTTATAAGAATTTAGATAGAGTAAAAGAGGTTAACACTATTTTTTTTTCTATATCTTTAATCAAGCCTTAAGAATACTGAAAGTTCTACTTTTGGATATAATTGTCTTTTAACTCCTTAATTTCTTAGTCACCGAAGAAAAGCGTTTTCAAAAGCAGTAGAATGAGTTCAATCTGCTAACCTAATCAGCCAATTACCAAATATAATTATCAACTGTTTAACATGGTTAAATAGTTAAAATCTTCTAATCCGTCAAAAAATAACTGATAAGTTATTTACTAAGTAAGACATGTGTGCTTTTATTTTCCGGACATCTCCTTCTGTTGTTTAGCTATCTTCTATATTTTTTAGCTCTTTTTCTTTTTTTTAGACTTGACAATTGAGCTCGAGTTTGGCTCGATTAAAATTAACAGGCTAGGCCAGACCTGAGTTAAATAGGGCTATTTAGGCCTAGTCAGACTTGAGGTTCGACAGGCAATAATAAGCAAAATGACATCATTTAAAAAAAAAATTTGAAAGGCCGAGTTAAGACGACCAGCCTAAGGCCCAATTGAGCCTTTGATTGCCCCTGGGTTCGAGCGAACAGAGGTCAAGTCGCCCGAACTGAACCTAATCGAGTCGCCCGAACTCAGCTTAACTTATTGCCATCATGATCGTTTCCTCTCTTATTGCTGATTCTTTTTTTCTCTTTTCCGTCCCTTACTGGCTTTTCTCGTCTCCTTAATCCATGTTGCTCTTCCAAGTTCTTTATATGGTTAGATGATTGATGACCTGCAATTGAAGATGATACCCCATGTGATGCATATTTTAAATATTACCTTTTAAATAAACCATGAAGCATAAATTGGCATGAACTTCAATAGATGAATAGAAACGAAAATACCTCTAACAAACATTGCATATGAGTCAGTCTTGTCTTTGTTCACGGCCTTTTCAAGTGAATTAGACACACTTTCGCTACTAAGCCCCCACCAGAAGCAACAATTAGGCCATGTTTGGGGAAACTTCCTCCTCTTGAAAGATTTTCATGTCAGTGACAGCTACTCAAACTTCCTTTTCTGGCAAAGAGGCTTTTCCCCACCGTCCAAAGCTGATGGACAACAAAACTTCAAATTTTAGAGCAATTTCTCTTCTAGCATTTACTCATTACTATTCAAAGTGTATTGTCTACATTACTATCGTAAGACTATCTGTGATCAAAAGAACCTCCCTTTACTTTTTTAGGAAAAGCTTGACAAGTAATCTTATTAGTAGTAATTATGGGTTTCGCATCCTTACTTATTTTATCTAACAAGTCAAATTCTTATGTGGACAAATTGGGGATAAATTGCGAAATAGTGAAATTTTATTTAAGTAGATTGTAATTAAATTAATTAGTTAATAAAAGTTAATTATAATTAAATTAGTTTTTATTATAATTTTAAATTGGGGTAAATTGCGAAATAGTGAAATTTTATTTAAGTAGATTGTGATTAAATTAATTAGTTAATAAAGGTTAATTATAATTAAATTAGTTTTATTATAATTTTAAATTATAAAATCTACGAGATAATTAATCTTAAAGTGCTCAATCTTTTTGAATTTTTTTAACCAAGTGTTTAAGCTTTTAAATTTTTAATTGAGTGACTTACCTTTTTAAAACTTTAATAGTTCGGTTCAAAACATTAGTTTTATTAATAATTTGTTGATTTGACTAACAAAATCTTTTTATTTAAGATATGTAGGTGCCCCCTTGAAAAATTCTTTATATTCCAATTTAACTATGGCCATTATTTTTTCAAGTAGTTATCTATATGTTATGAAAAACAAAGATTCCACTAGCTAAATTAATAAGTTATTACCAGAACCAACATTTCAAATTAAACTGTTAAGGTTTTAAAATGTTGGCCATTTAATTGAAAAAATTAAACATTTAGTTATTTAATTGAAAAGGTTAAAAGTTTGGATTCTAGATTATAAAAATTAAAAAAGGTAGAGCACTTTAGGATTGGTTATTCCATTATAAATATATAAATTTAATTGGACACGGGTATAATGGGCCTATGTTAGATTAAATATATAAAATTTATATACTAGCGTGACATATATTGAACAAAGACTTAACTTTATCTATTTTTTTTACCTATTTAGGGTTTATTTTGAACATTTTATAAATGTTATGTTTCATCTTGAACGCTTCAAATTTTGGCAAAAGAATTAGGGTCTAATTTATACTTTTTGCCTATTGATAAATATTATACATATTTAGTATCTAACAGCAAACACAATTATTATAAAAAGGATCATTTAATTCACAAACAATTATAAAACTAATAATAATATAAAGTACTTAAACTATCACAATTTATTGTAATAAAACATAATATAATAAGAATAATACAGGTCTATAAAAGCAAGAGTTTGTGAGGAACATAGTAAAGTGGAAGTAAAATTTGAAACATAAACATTTATAGTTATAAATTTTATATTTATATTACATTTATAGAATTGAACGTATACATCAAGTACAAGTGAAACTAAAAGTAAAAAGAGTATATTTGCTATTACATTTATAGAATTGAACGTATACATTAAGTACAAGTGAAACTAAAAGTAAAAAGAGTATAGTTGAACCTTAAACTTCATTCCACGTCATATATACTTGAATCATTTTGTCCTTAATTTTTATTTAGTACAAGTTTATTATCATTAAGGGGTGTTTTATCATTACTATAATTCAAGCTCAATAAACCAAAGGACATTGCAATGTTTTCTCATCCATGATCATCATTTAATTCATTTTTATCTATAAATTTGGTTTCTTAAAAATTCAGTCTATTAAGAGATTGATATGGTCAAGGCAAATTAGATTAATAGAATTACTTATTGTATTAAGAGTATTAGTAAACAAATAAAATTAAATTATTAAGAAGTTATAAGAATTTATATTCAACTTCGTAATGACAATAACATATTGTTTTTGAAACTTTGAGTTGTATTGAATAAATACAAGATCTTGTGTTCTAATCTATTTCTTTTTTTTTGGAATGAAAGAACTCTAATATGTTCCAATTTCTTTTACTCGCAATTGCACTTATACATTAGCAAAGAATTTGAATTGCAAGTCTTTATAATTCTGGAGCACCGCTTCCAAATTGCTACTACCATGCAATTGTATAACAATAAAAGTAATCTCATGAATAAAATAAAATGATAATTATTTTTAAACAACTAACAAATGAAGAAATATATATAGATTAAGTTCGTTTCTTTGATGTATTGCTATAAGCATTTCAAAATCACCACATACCGCTATATGCATTCATTTATGAGCTTTTTTTTTTTTTTTTTTTGCATCATACCATCTTAAACAAGTGTTGTGATGATTAAAAGCATTCCCTTATTAACTTTAGCTTTATTTATGAAATATAGTCTAAAATAGACACTCGGACTTAAGAATACCCCAATAACAATTAACTAAGAGTAAAGTTATTATCCTATCATTTATTAACCTATCCTTTATTAATGACTTTTAAGATAAGGTATGTATACAAAGATCTATCTTTTCAAATTAAACCTAATTGTTTCCTTTACTCTCTCTATAACATCGTAAAAGTAACTCATTATTAACTACTCATTACTATTAGTTAGAGAAAACTTACTTTTACCGAGGATTCACAAACTTGGATCATAAATTGATATTAAGACTAAAATTTATGATCTTCAAATATAATAATAAAAAACTTTGACATACTAAGATGTAATTTACTAATAACTTGTAAACATTTTTCTTGGCTCCTTCATTTAAATAAAATATTAAAGTGATAAGAAATTACTTGTAACATTCGTGATATTCTTTCTCATCAAATTCAGAATCCGTTTGCAATTATAAATTAACTTAATTACTTTTTTCTCCTTCTTCACAGTTTCATCAACGACAGGAATGTATTTATGTCTCCTATATTTTCAGCATCATGTCAATAGAATATATAATACAAGGAGTCCAATAAAAAGGGTTATACCTACTTTGCAACCTCTTCTTATCAGTTTTATAAGCATCACCATTATCAGATGAACTTTACAATAGTTTCATGCCCAACTTTATTTACAACTTCATAAAATATCTCTAAAAAAAGTATCAATATTCCTTACAAGGTCAAATACATCAATTGACTTTAAAAAATCACCTCTTAGTAGAATAAATTGAAAAAAATTATAATGGGCTGATGCCTTTTATTTTTCCAACCATCATATAGGCCTAAACATCCATAAGTCATCTGATTCTTTCTTTTTTGCTCAATTTTTTTTTATTTCGATAACAAATTTGCTAAAAAGATTACCTCTATAGTCATCAATTAAAAGAGGTTTAAATCCTAGATCATAAAAGGTAATAACATCCATTATAAGCTGATAATAGTAAGATCGAACAATATTAAATAAGATATCTGATCATACCACCATCTAATCATTGGTATCTTCATATCATGAGCTACTTCTTTTGAATGTAATATACTATAAATTGAAGGCTAAAATTTAGGTGTTGTTAGTAAAGCAAAAAAGTCTTTTACTTATAGTAGTTAGAGCAATCCCTCATTTTTGGGTAGGAATATCAACTTTAGTATTGTCAGTTTCGTCCTCACCAATGCAAAATGAACTTTCACTTCCGTATTTCAATCTTTGCCGTCTTTTTGTTTTTCCTTATAATACTCTTTAACTAAAGTTTTTATACGTCATTTTACATCATGATTAGCCTTTTTTTTTTGTAAAGTTTCACATCACCTTTGATCTTAGTTAAATCCCACCTCTCAAATATTTGTCATATATATGGTTCTTCATACTAGGAACTAATCTTACATAAGTCCAAGCTAGTTCATCAAATCTTTTTGAAGAAATTAAATTGTCAAGAGTACTTAAGCTTATCTCCATTTATTTGTAAAACATAAAACAACAACTTCATATCACGACTGAACTTCTTTATACATAACCTTGCAAAAAACTTAACGAACAAGTTATATATAAATCGTTTCCATATAAGATAAATTTGCATAGCATATGATATATTTAAGTCTATTTATCTCTACAAAATTTTGATCATAAGTGACAAATATTAAATTCCAAGAAAACTTAGAATTAACTTGTTGAAAAGACCAGCAAAGTAGCAAAAAGTTATTTTAATAAACTCATAATCAAATGAGGCACTAACTATTAAGCACACTTTATATAATTAAAAGTTTAGAGCATCTAATCCTGCTAATGATTAAGCATGGAAAAGTAAACAATTTTTTTTTTCTATGTTCTCATTCTTATAGCGAATCTTCAAAGGAAATATAAGAAATTTTAAGCCAACTAAGCATGGCAACTCAATCAAGCAAAGATGAGTATTGTTACTATTTTAAACTTATAATAGGAATATTGAATCAAACCAAGGTCAACACTAGTTTGATTTAAACAAATTTAGTGAAGCTTGTCCATACTTAGCTTGAAAAATGATGAATCAGGATGATAAAAACAACTAGTTCTTATTGGATGTTTCTAACTCCTTTAAACATAATTGATAAGAGATCAAGTACAAAGAAGAAATTATCAATAACCTCTAAAAAAAAAGAAATTATTAGATCAAACAAAAGCATTATCAAGTATAAACAAGACATATTTCATAAAAAAAGTATAAACAAGACATTATCAACAGCAACCTCTAAAATAAGAAATTATTAGATTCAAACAAAAACATAACAAAGTACAAACAAAATAAATCAATTCATAATGCTCCTTGGCCAAAGCTCTAAGTATTTACGAAAGAACAACACTTTGACAATAATGTCACTAAGAAGCATTTTCTCAAATTCGACAACGACATCACTAGAAAGCCTAATTATACAAAACCTATTACGTTAATTGCATGTAAATGCAACTCAAATTAGGATCATCTCTAAGACAGAACATGCACTGTCTACAATGGAACTTGGGACACAATCCCTTCTTACATGGGATCTTGATACATAAAGCTATAACCTAAATGGTATTAGGAAAATCAATTCATTTGTGAAACCTCTTCTTATAAACTGAAGTGTAAGATTTGACTCTTTATCACCTTTAATCAGTAAGAATGCACTATAGAAAAAATAACTAAAAGATGTATAAGTGAAACTATGGTTTCAGAGCCATACAAATTAGAGTGTCTCCAACCTTATAATCAACATATCAACTTTATGAACAACCTGGCAATGAGTAGACGAGTAATGACGTGAGCAAACAATGACATGAGCAAAGGTGATCGTGAGGATGAGATATTGAGAGTAAGAAGAGAGATCAAGAGGGAACAGATCGTCTGTTCCATAAACTAGTTTTCATCATGTTCCATCAACACAGGATCTCATTTGGATCAAGAGAGTTGTGGCTAAATTTTAATAAAATTAAAATTATATATATTTTTTAATTTTAGTCCTTAAACTTTTGAAAATTTATATTTTGATCCCAATACTATCAGGTACCCTGTTGCACCAATCAATGCTAACCGAAGAAGTTGGTAATAATCGACACCATAACTCGATACGGTAAATAAAATTGAAGTACTATTTTTTGAATTACTCTTTCGCAAACCTTTTATCGTTGGAGTTTAATTCTATACGTAATTCACATTAAAAAATCGAAAATTGCCTGACAAAAGTATAATTTGAAAATTACGCAGGGACTTCTTCCTCTTTTGATGCAAGCTTGTTTTGGATATGTTGAGGCACAACGTCAAACTTGGCTAATTGCAAGGTGTAAGATGCTCTGCCTTTTGTCATTCCACGGAGTGTACTTACGTACTGGAACATCTCTGCCAGTGGAACAAGTGAATCTACCACCTTTAACAATTAGCTTAATGGTTAATTTAGATCGCCTTGTTTGGTATCAAGAACAACATGGAACAGGAAGGTGGCTAGCAGAAAAACAAACAATACAATCGGTTCAACATAAACATACCTTGAGACCACCGGTCTTGTCACTAAAACTGTTAATTTGACCTCTCCTTGAGTTGAGATCACCAATAACATCTCCCAAATGATCTTCGGGAGTGACAACTTCAACTTTCATAATAGGTTCTAGCATTCTCGGGCCAGCTTTCCTCATCCCCTCACGGAAAGCTCCTCTGGCCGCCAACTGGAAAGCCAAGACACTTGAATCAACTTCATGGTAAGAACCATCTACAAGTACAGCGCGCACGTCAACAACTGGAAAGCCTGCTAGCACCCCATTACTCATGCATTCCTCCAATCCTTTAATCACACCAGGAATATATTCTTTTGGCACAGCACCTCCCTTGATTTCACTTTTGAACTCGTATCCACTGCCTGGCTCCATGGGCTCAAATCTTACTGTGATATCAGCAAACTGTCCTTGTCCACCAGACTGTTTCTTGTGCACATACTTCACTTCTGATAGTTTGGAGATGCTTTCACGGTAGTTTACTTGAGGTGCACCAACATTAGCTTCAACCTGTTAGAAAGAAGAAAGTAAACTTTGATGAAAAATAAACGGACATTTCACAGCTTATTCATTTTTGTTTGAAAACCTTAGAAAAATAAAAACCCAATCTTTTATGAAAAAGGTTAGAAGTGTGAGTTCACTCTGCATTAAACTCCTGACGGATAAAAAGTTATCTATAGACGCCTAAGGCCAATTAAGATCAGTTATCTTGTCAATCATAATAAAATATGGATCTACAAAAGTTAAGATTGAAACATTTGGATGCTTGAGTTTGGCACAAGCGGTAGTGCATAAGATTGAAACATTTGGATGCTTGAGTTTGGCACAAGCGGTAGTGCATGGAATAGGTTGGTGGCTTGTTTGGAAAGTAATTGCTAGCAAATGACGAAATTGTAGGCTTTCAGTATCATAAACCGATCCACCAAGGGACAGTTAATAGTAAATGATAAAACAAGACGCATGAGGGTCAGATATAAACCTTAAATTCTCTTTTAAGGCGATCAACAATGATCTCAAGATGCAATTCTCCCATTCCTTCAATCACAGTCTGGTCAATTTCTTCATCTCTTGAGAAGTGGAAAGAAGGGTCCTCCTGAGCAAGCTTAATCAATCCGGTAGCCATTTTGTCAATATCAGCTTTAGTCTTGGGTTCTATTGCAACCTTAATAACGGGATCAGGGAAATCCATCCGTTCAAGAACAATAGGATTTTCAGCATCGCAGAGTGTTTCACCTGTTATAGTATCTTTTAGGCCTGCAATGGCAATAATATCACCTGCCAAAGCTGCCTTAACATTCTCCCTACTCTTAGCATGCATTTCTAGAAGTCTTCCTATTCTCTCCTTTTTCCATTTGTTTGCATTCATCACATAAGATCCTGCAGTTAGCTTGCCTGCGTACACTCTAACAAATGTAAGTGATCCAACAAATGGATCATTCATAATCTTGAAAGCCAGTCCAGCAAATGGTTCATCATCGCTTGCAGCCCTTTCAATTGTCTCCTTAGGATTTTCAGGATCAGTCCCCGACATTGATGGTAAGTCAAGAGGTGAAGGGAGGTAATCGACAACAGCATCAAGCAATGGCTGAACACCCTTATTTTTAAAAGCAGAACCACACAGAACTGGAACAAAGCTGCTGGAAATGGTTCCTTTCCTAATTAGGTTCCTAATGGTCGCTTCATCGGGCTCAACTCCTTCAAGATACTGCTCCATGGCATCATCATCCAATTCAACTATGGTCTCTATCAGCTGAGACCAGTACTCCTGAGATAACTCCTTGAGATCAGCTGGAATGTCATCAAATACAAACTTTGCACCCAACTCTTCTCCTGACCAAATTATAGCTTTCATCTTCACAAGATCAATAACACCTTGAAAATTATCTTCAGCACCAACTGGAATCTGAAGAACAAGTGGTTTAGCACCCAAGTTGGTCACTATCATGTCTCGTGTTCGGAAAAAGTTTGCACCCAGGCGATCCATCTTGTTAACAAAGCAAATTCTGGGTACCCCATATTTATCAGCTTGCCTCCACACAGTTTCAGACTGTGGTTCCACCCCGGCAACACTGTCAAACAAACAGATAGCACCATCCAGCACCCTGAGAGCCCGCTCCACTTCAAGAGTGAAATCAACATGTCCAGGAGTGTCAATGATGTTGATGCGGTGATTGTTCCAAAATGCAGTAGTCGCAGCAGATGTGATTGTGATCCCTCTTTCCTGCTCCTGTTCCATCCAGTCCATTGTCGCTGTTCCGTCATGCACCTCTCCTATTTTATAATTTCTTCCTGTATAGTACAAAACTCGTTCAGTTGTAGTAGTCTTTCCTGCATCTATGTGTGCCATAATCCCAATGTTGCGGTAGTCCTTCAATGGCACAGCACGCTTTGCCTCTGGTAAAAGAATGAAAGTGAACATGTTAAATGAAAAACCGGGAACTAGAACAAGTAACGTGACATGCTTATGAAGGAACAAACATCAAACAATAAATTGGCACTTGTCAAAGTTTCCCGTAAGTAAGTTTGCAAATAAATAATGTAGTAAAGTATCTCGGTTTACGGCCGACAACAGGGTCTTGCTCCAATTATATAAAATATCTTTTGGAATGGATTGAAATGCCTTCCTTATAGAACATGAAGAGTAGTGTAAAGACATGGAGCAGAAAGATGTTCACTGCGTCATTAATTCCGATCATAGAAGAATTACAGTCATGTTGGAATACCAGAAAATGTCGTCAAAGCTGCTTAGTGACTGAGTTTACACCTTCAATTACCGTACAGCCTATAAAAGGACTCTAAACTATTTTCACCAAAAAATAAAATATTAAAATTTCTAGTGTTTAAGTTACATACACAGTAAACCAAAAACCACAAGGATGATCAATAATAGCCTCAGAGACATACAGGAAAAAAGTCAGGGAATGAGAAGGAACAGTCAGAGTTGCATTATACACAGATAAAAAACTAGTATCCACGATTGGGTTCTTTACTAGACGTCCAACATACAAATACCAATACAATTTGGCAGACCAAAATCACTCCTTTTCAGAACCAAAATAACAAAGATGGAACTAAACAGAGTTCAAGATTGGGCTTGCGTGTGCATGTAAGAGGGAAAGAAAGGGAGAAACCATCGGCCGCCATGGAAAAGACAGAGAGGTTTCTCCTACTCTGCTGTCTTTGGTGTGAAACAGGCAACTTGAAAAAGTGTGAACCAACACGACGGCTCCCAAAGGCATGAGAAATTGGAGAAGCGCGAGGAGGGAGACCGAGAAAGCGAATTCGGTTAGAGGCAAAGTTAGTTCCCTTTTGAGAGCCATTGAAACTGCAGAATGGAGACGACGCAGACTGTGTCAATCTCAGAATCTCTGCTGCCATTTTGTATGAGAAGTTTTAAGCTTTCATGCACAGTTGTCCCTCTGCGTTCCTCCCCAGAGTTATAGTTTCGTTGGAGTAAGCTTCCTCGGCTTATAGCCAGCCACTTGGGTAGTTCAAGAATTGAGACGTCTAAAGTCTAAACACATATAGATCTCTGGAAACATCCCCACCATAACCTTGATTATATAATGCACGGATGAGTTTTTGGCATTATTTTCCCTTCCAAGGAAAATGGATAAATTTGATTTTTATCAATTGCCAAAATAGATATCATTAAAGAAGATTAACTCATTCTATACATCTTCAAGGCCTTCATTCTCTTGGGCGTATCTTTAATGTGACTCAGGATTCAAAGAAATGGAAACAATGCTATAAATACTGAATTGGTATTGATACTAAATTTAGTTATGATATAGTATTATATCAGTATAGATTAATACCAAATATACTTATTTATTAGAATTCAGGACCAATTTTTGTGAATTGTGAAATATGTCTTTTGTTTTTATTGCAACATTTTCTTAAAAAAGTTTCCATTGACATGAGCAAAAAAGGGGAAGGAAGAAAGCGAGTCGGTATACTAATTCCCCATCCTCAAATCAGTCCTTCTCGTTTTAGGTAAAATTTTAAATTTATAAAATAGTTCTTAAATTTTTAAAATTATAAAATAGTTATTCAATATGTTGTACTATATACTTTATAATTTTATATTAATTCTGTCTCCAAAAATTATACTGATAGAAATTTAAAATAACAACAGTTTATTTATTTTTATTAACATTAGTTTTCACATATTTCACTTATAAATAATAACCACAATTAATATAAAAAAAGATCATTTAATCATCATACAAATATAAAATTAAGAACAATACAATGCATTTAAAATATTGCAATTTCATCATATGATAAATAATAAGTACATACAAAAATCAAATAAAAAGAAAAATGAATATTCATTACTCTTTAACGATTATAATTTACAACAAGAGTTGGCTGAAGAACCAACAAGAAGTGAAACATGAAACAAAAAATACTTACAATTATATTGCATATATAAAAATTAACATATACATCAAATATAAGTGAAATTAAAAGAAAAGGAGAAATAAAAACCTGTAATTTCATTAAATCGAAAACTAGCTATAATTGTATTGACCCTAATTCTCATTTGATACAAAATCTTCATCATTAAGATGAGTCTTATCATCACCATCATTCAAATTGAATGCATCGAATGACATGTCAATACTTTTTCATTAAAGATTATCTTCTAAGTCACTCTCATTTATCAAATTCGATTCATCAAAAACTTAAACCGCCAAAAGATAGATATTATCAATGTAAATTGGATTTATTAAACCACTTATTTTATTAAGAGTCGTAGTAAATAATAAAATTAAATTATTAAAAATATAAGAAATTATATATAACTTAATAATGATAATAACATACATTTTTCAAAGCTTTAAATTATATCGAACAAAGACTAAGTCATTCAATCTTTTGTACTCTAATATATTCTTTTTTTTTTGAAAAAAATGAATTCAAATATGCTCCAATTCCTTTCACAGCCTGTTGCACTCACACATTGACTTAGAATTCGAATTACAAATTTTTGCAATTCTGAAACATCACTTTCACATCTATCTCAACTCTTTCTTTATCATAATAAAGCAATGTAACGTATATACGATTTCTCATTTGTTAAGACCAAAAAAAAAAAATCAAGGAGTTTAACAAATTAGTTCAAACTCAACTAAGAAGGCCCATTAAAGCTTTACATATTTAGGTGGTAAATATGGATTAGAGGAGTTTACTAACTTGTGTATAGAGTACATAAGACATTTGAAAACAATGCTATATACAACTAAACAAAATAGAATCACTAAAAGAAGCAATAGAATATCCGTGGCACGATTAAAGATGACATATGCAAAATTGCCCTTAAGTTTTTAGGAAGAAATAACTGAGGCTATTTCCTATATTTTGAATATAATTAATACAAATGCCAAATTGACTATAGAATTAGTTTAGAATAAATCCAAACTTGTCCCATTTAAATTTAAGGGGTTATGGAGCTCATTTATCAATTATTAAACCTTTAAGAGATAATGAGATATATAGAAAATGGCTTTGGATAGATTTTACCATAAATTAAAGAGATATCATTAACACTAAAGATGTCAATATTTAGAAGATATTCAACAAGCAACAAATTTTGAGGAATTAAAATTATTAGAAGATGAAAATATTAATAAATATAATTCCAATAAAAACTTTGACAAATTGAATAAGGGTCTTTCAAGCTTAGATGATGATTATCCTGCAAAAAAAAAATACGAAATGATAAGAAAAAGTTTCAACTAGTAAGATGGAGAGAGCAATATTGTCGTCTTCATTGTTCAAAGATTATGATGCCTTTAATGCATCATAAAAACATGCTTAAAAATGAGCCTCAGAATTATAAGGATGTAGTGACGTCAAACGAATCCAAAATTTAGTAGAAAGTTATAATAGCAAAGTTGGATTCAATTAATAAAAATAAACTTTATGAATTGATGGAATTACCTAAAGGTAGAGTTTCCATTAGATGTAAATGGGCTTATAAGAAAAAAAATTGATATGATGAAATATTTAATAAACATAATACAAAGTTAGTTGAAAAAAGGTATATATAAAAATAGATTATGAAGATACATATTCTTTAATTGTGAAGTATGTGTCTATTTAAAGTCTATTGGCATCTTTAGATCTTGAATTATATCATTTAGATATAAAAAGTGCATTTCTACTTGATGAATTAGAAAATTATATTTGACGTCAAAAGAAAGGATGAAAAATTGTATGAGTTATACAAGTTTTTATGGTAACTTAAACAATCCTTTAGATAATGGTATTTGATATTTTATAATTCCAATATGAAAATGAACCAATTAGTTGATTATGTTCATGCATGAAAAAGTCAAGAAGTTTTTGTAAGTTTGTCACTTTATGAAAATGACATGTTACTAGCAAGCAATAATTTAGAAATGAGCATGAAGTTATTTGGAAAATCTAAACAGTACAACAAATACACCTGGATGGAGTTTTCTCTCAATTTTAGAATGTTGATTTTGACAACTGCTCATCAACAACTCATCTCTACTTGATTTAGGATACTAATTAGAAGATAGAAAGTGCCTTACATGAGTTATCTGAATATGTAGTTTGTTGTTCTGTTTAAACTCCAATGTTTGGAGATGAATTTCATTTCTCATTGTAATTTTCATCTTTTTGAATGAATATATTACTTATTTTTCAAAAAAAATCAATTTAGAAAAGAGTGCCAAAACAAAGTTAAGTCTAAATAAAATTCTTAACATGAAGGATATGTGAGAGGCATAATATGTGTAAAGAATCCAAATAACGAGTCATGAAAAGAGGTCCTTAGATCAAGAAAAATATTTTAATGAGACACTCAAAAGGTATGTAAACAATTGTCTGGCCCCACATGCAACGTGATCTTCACGAGACTTTGTCGTCCAGTCGTGGTGTTTGTTAGGCCTGTCGTGTTGGTCTTTTCCTTTGCAATAAAAAAAAAAGGTATGTAAACCAATATCAACTATTGTATGTAAAAGAGTATATTTGAGTAAATCCCAAGGTCCTAAAAGCTATATCGAGGCAAATAAGATGGGTAATGCTCCTTATACTTAAACAACATAATCCTTGATATACACCATAGCAATTATAAGATATAATATTATGTCATATCATAGGATTATTGAGTAAATATCAAGTAAATCTTAGAAGGAACATTGGTAAGCTATAAAGAGAAGTTTTTTTATATGTACAAGAAACTAAACATATGAAATTATATTTTGGTTCAAATAAGCAAAATTTTATTGGTTATTCGGATGTTGACTTTATTAGGGACCATAATGATAAAAAATCAACTATGGCAATATATGTATGTGTGGAGGAGAAGCAAATTCATATTCTTGTGAAAAATGAGGGTGTACGTAGTAGACATACTATGGAAGATGATGTTGCCTGTTGTATGATAACCATGTAAGCCATTTAGATAAAATATTGTTGGAAAATTATGATAGAATTTGATCCTAACGGAAAAAAATTAAGAAACTTTTTCGTATGGAATAAAATAATGTGTAAAAAATGGATATGTATATATGTATGAGTAAAAGAAAACTATCCATTCAATCGTTATTAGATTGATTGAATTCTCAAAAACTCGGAAATTTTTACAAGTTTATATAAGAAAAATTTTGATTTCTTGAAAACCAAGATTACTTTAATTCTATAAAATAATTAATATATAAAGCATAACAAAGCATTAATCTTAATTCGTACCTTATTCTGAAGCTTGATCATTTTCTTGTCATATCCCAAGAATTCTTTCAAAACTCCTCTGTTCTTTGATATTGACCCTGAAACACTAGCAAACACATCAATTTACCTTAAAAATATAATATTTAAGCTCAAATGCTTGTACTAACCCATAAAACACTTAAATGTAAATAATTAATAAACTAACACAATTCTAACCTAAACATATACTAAATGATCGAATTAATGGCTGAACACGTACCAAACTATAACTTAAAACACGATGCAATTTACACTTATCAAGAATCATTTTTGAAACTATTCCATCTCTAAGGATAGGATTATTTTTAAAAATGAAAAAACAACATCGTTTTGTACCTTCCCATCCCAGTCCAGCCTGGTCTATGGCTTAGTAGGGTCAAGCAATCTCTACCTGTGGGTTGGGTTGAGCCATATTTGCCATCCCTATCTATCTCAATCACCGTAGCCGCACAAATGTCTAGCCTCTAATGGTATCTATAGAATAGGTTGAGAGAACTACAACTCTTACAGAGAGGGTTAAGCAAGAAGTGCTTGTTCCATTATAGCTTAAGCCTATTTATAATAGGTTTTGGACATTTTACTAATGTAATTGAAATTAAATTCTAATTTTAATTAAATTTTAATTAGAATTACAAATAATTTTAATTAAATACCAAATATTCCCAAATTAAGATCCAATCATATTGATCCTCATTTATTAAATATCTCATATTTAATTATAAAGTTTTTTAATCTTTATAATCAAGTTCAATTTGATTAAAATATCTTTGCTCTTTTCAACTCATTCTTTATATGAGACTTATTAGGTTCCCAAATATGTTGATAATGATTGTAATTATAATTCATAATTAGAATTAGATAAATTAAAAATTCTTTTAATTTATATTTAATTCTCCAATTTATAATCATAAATTAAGATTTGCATCTAGTAAGAATCATGACCACCCAAATATTTAGGAATGTCAAAGTGGGTTTGACTAACCTTTCTATGTATGATTTTTCTGTACAATTTAATCATTTCTTCATACAATATTTTGATTAGACATAGAGCATGAAATTAATGTCTACTCCATTTTGAGTCTAATCATATTAGTTCTCATCCATTAGCTATTGATTCAATTAATAACATTTGTAAAATATTTACAAAAAGTCATTATACCTTTGACTGTGCGTGTTGAGTGTATTGCAAAATTTATTTAACTCTGTACACTAGAAATTTGTAGATATGTGGAGTCGAAATTGTATCTACAGGGAATGTTTGGTTAATTCTTGTAATGAAAATAATTGATGTAAAAGAAATAAAATAGGGGTTTTTAGGTTGATGCAATTGAAATAACAAAATAAAATTAAACTAACACAAACAATTTATCAAAAACAGTTAAAAATGGCAAGAGTGATAAATCTGTGTAAAACTCGGTTCTTTGGTTTAATATCAGCTTATACACATTTTAACATATATTATTGCATTATCGTCCTCACACCTCTTTTCGAACTATTAATCGTTAATTAACAACAAGCTCTGTTAATCTCGATTTTTCCTTAGGTAATAGTTAATTAAAACAAACTTTTTAGTTAACCCTAACTATTGGATAACTTAGAATAAGCTCTCTAATTTTAATCGGACAACCATCTTACGAATGAGAAAAATAGACCAATCTACGCAATAATCACACAAGCTAGGATTATTTAACATAGGTTGCGTTATCCCTAACGATTCAATACCGCTAGTTGCCAGATAGGACTTCAAACACGACTATTACCTATCGTGTTCAAGTTCTACCAATGGGTTTTCATGAAAAACAATCTAATAGAGCATCAAAATCATTTTTAAACATTACCAATCAATAAACACAAGATAATGTAAACAATCCGAAAAGAGGGAAAGAAAATGATACACAACGACAATATGATCCAATGTGCTTCTTGGCCTCGATTTCACCTCCGTACCGGCGTTAGGAAGGTTATCCCTCTATTTTCTCCATCAAACTCCAAGAAAGAGTCATGAATCCTTTGGAGATGTCAAAACCCGAAACAAGAACGACGAAAATCGCTTATGTTTTCCAAAAAAAGTGTCCGCCATCGCAAAACATAGCTTTTATAGTAAAAATTAGGTTACAGAGGGACAATGGCAAGTGTCATGGGCGTGAAATGTTAACGGCCACCATTAATTTGTCATGCCCGTGAGTTAATGCTCACAACCATGGCAAATTAATGGTGGCTGTGAACATTAATGCTTCATGTTCTTTATTTTTATGCTTTTCTTTTCTTTTCTCCTTTTCTTTTAATCTTCTTCTTCCTCTTGCTCCATGAAGACAATAGAGTATGAATCTTGAGAAGATGGCTCAACAAGAATGCTTTGGGCTCATTGTATCTATTACGCTTCAAAATTGTACCTAAAATCAAACATGAACTAAAGTGAATATCTTAAGCATTTTGAGGCATTAACCACTAAGTGTAATGGATTAAATGTATCAATAATTAAGCACATATCAAGTTCCCCCACACTTAGCTTTTGATTATTCTCGGGCAAATCATCAAAATCAAAGTCATAACCAAAACACTTACTTCTTTTCCATATTTCTCAAGAATAGATAGTCATAAGAAAAGATGAACTTTCAAAAATCATAGCAAGAATTCAACATTTAACGCTTTTACTCATGATCAATCAACATTCATTACCCTTTGAAACGAAGTAATCTATAGGTAGACTTGGATAAAGTGTGTTTAAATCAGATAGATCCCTAGGTACACTTAAACATCATTTATGATCATAACATTCTCCAACTTTGCATATCATTTAATTTCTCCACCACTAAAAGTCACATACATAACCATGAATCAAAGGAATTTTCTAAGTTTGTAATGTAGGAAAGGGTGAGGTGAGATGTATTTGGGTAAATTAACATGAAAGTCATTAAAGCTAGTGAAACAAAAGTAACACTTAATGAAACATCAAGCGCACAAGCTAGCATTCATTCAAAACTGGATACCATCAGCTATGATGTATGCAACAATTATATTTCATAGCTCAAATTTAAGCTCTCACATACAAACTGTTGGATCCCATTTCCGGAACCCAACCTCTTGCTCTGATACCAACCCTGTTGGGTCCAGTTTTCGGAACCCCTCATACATCTGTTGGAACCCGCTTGATTCCGGAATCCAACTCTTGCAAATACCATAATACTTGAGCATGGTTCCTTGTAATCTCTTTACCCATCATCGGTTCATTTTCATTTTCATAACATCCTAAAAATTTTCCTCACAATTTGTTCAATGGCGTGCCCATACAAATCAATTACCATACTTGAACTCATTTCTCTTACTTGCAAATAGGATTTGGAAATCTTCAAACCTGAATTTCCATTTGACTTCTTCAGTGAATCATAGCTCTAAGTCTCTAGTTTGTTTTGAAGCAAGAATCATCTTAATCGGAGCTCCATAGCTCAAGATATGCTTGAAAAACCAAAGCGTGTTCCTACCCAAACATGCTCCCTCAACTGATCCCTCATTTTCTTTCCATCAAACTTTTTGAAATCAACTCCAAAAGGTACCAAGTTTCATGGAGAGATAGATACATGTCTTAGGAATTCATTTCTTTAAGAATCACTTCATTTCAAGGTTGGATGAGGAAGTTATGATCAAAAGAATCGAATATGTTTAAGTCCTCAATCATGCAGTAACATGTCTTGGTGCGATTGCCATAACGTTTTCTCCAAATGTCGGATTAATTTTGTTTTTGGACCATTTGAAATTAGACTTCGAGATCTAAAACTTTCATGAAGACCACAAAAGTCCGATTCTATTTATAAAAGGGTCAAAAATTGCAATTTTATAAAGCTGTCCCATGAATGTCCTTTTAACGAACATGCATGTCTGTTTAACGGACATTGTCGGGCCAAAGTGCACTTTCTCACCCGAGAAGGTCCGTTAAACAGACATAAAGTCCGTTAAACGAACATGGGTGATGCTAGGGGTCCTTTTTGACCCGTAAAAGTCCATTAAATGGACCTAAAGTCCGTTAAACGAACATGGGGGTTTCCCAAACCCCTCCAAACCCTCTTCAATGCTTCCTACATCCAACATAACATCATATTCACTCATAATCTTCCCAAATTCAACTCTTCTAGTGCAAAATCACTTCATAACAACTCAAGCACCAAAATTATCTCATAAAACTCTCAAATCTCAATCCATTTAATTCATCAAACCACAATTTCCTATCATCTATCATAGCTATCATCATACACAAATCCTATGCAACATCATAACTTGTAATAATCATATCTTTCGATTCCGATGTCCAAAACTTACAAACTTTATAGCGTCGGAAAGATAAAACAATCATCTACAACTTCAAAGAAGACAATTTTGGTCAGTTCTATCTCAATTATTCCAGAATTTCCCCTGAATCAGTTCACAAAATTTACCCTTATAGAAAACTTGAGAATTTTCTTAATTTCACTTCCTCTCATGCAACATCATTCTTATACATTCATAACTCCTATTCTCTTTTCCATAGGGCCTCACATATATATATATATATATAAATATAACAACAATTCATGCTCAAAATTCATCAAACCCTCAACTTCAATTCATTTGACTCTTCATATTCAACAACCCCTCATCATTCATAACATTCTTATCTTTCTTGTCCATAGTATCTTACTTATATATATATAGCAAATTCATATTCAATGTTCATCAACTCAAATGGATTACTTCTTCAATTATACAATTCCAATGTAATCTCATCCTTAATTATTTCACATTTTAACTCCAACCTTGATCCATACCTAACTTCACATTCCAATTTGACAATCAGCCATACACAATTTCATATTTCAAAACCATACACAATTCCATATTTCATTAAAATCATAAATAAGAGTTTTACAAACTTCATTGGCAACTCATGCCACAATACATTATCAATATCAAAATCCACTATACAAAGCATGCAAAACTAAAAAATTTTCAAAATACATCTAAAGCCTTGATTTACATCAATAATTCTAAAACATAACAAAACATGCATATCCGAAGTAATGTCTTGACTTTCTTTCACTCTGTTTCCTGTTTATCACCTGAGGATGGGGAAAGAGAGGGGCAAGCTCGAAAGCTCGTGGGTAACAGCTTATAACGGAAAAATAAGCAAAACCATTCAAAAATTTACTGTCATAGAAAATTCTTGTTGAAATCCATAAAACACTTGTTTCTCAAATTCTCATCATGTATTCAAATTTATAAACCATAAAACATGAATGCATCAACTTGTTCACAAAACATACACATAAGCACATCAGAAATGGTTCGGGTGGTCCGTAACAGAACGTACTACACATTTTTTCTAAGGGTCCTGTGTAGCCGTGAACAGAACGTACTAGCGCAATCCCACAAAATAGTTTTGCATAGTCGTGAAAGAGTCCGTGAAGGAGCTCCATGCCACTAGCGGGCAGGCGGGAGAAGCCTTTAGACAAGTGCACTTGACATATAGAACGGACCAATCCAAACCCATATAACATGTAATTCAAAACTTGTTGCCCAAAATAACACTTTTCGAAAACTTGATTTCTTACACTTGATATATTTCGAAAGCCATTTTGGAAAACACAATTTCATAAACTTGCAATCTTTTCAAAAGAAATCATTTTCATAAATCATCACACAATTCACAGATCAAACATGTAGCAATCTCTCAATTCATTCAAGACACAATTTATGCAACACTTATGATGCAATTTAAATCATTAAATTTCCTTGATTTAAAGAAAACAAAATTAACTTATTTACTCTATTATAAACATGTACCCACCTTGAAATTCCTTGCTTGAAAACCTTGGTCAATATGTCTCCCCTTGTCTTTTCTTGATTCCTCTTGCCTCAATCCCCTTCACCAATGGCAAAATCTCCAAATCAAATAGTGATTCTAAATTGAGAAACCCTAAGAACATATTCACTAAAATTGATCATAAAAACTTAAACCCATACATTTCTTAAGCTATCTAAACCAAAACCCTCAACAAAATCCAAAGATTCAAAATCCCACTTACCTTGGATCTTCCCCAAATGAAGATTTTCTTGGCTCATATGGAAGCTCTCATCTTCTTCCATCTTTTTCCTTCATGAATATACTTCAAATCCATCTTGAATGCTTAGAAAAATCCAACCCTAGCATGGCTTTCCTTCTTCTCTCCTCTTCTCCACGATCTCTCTCTCATTTCTCTCTTTTCTCTTTTGTTTTCTCTCAATTTCGTGCACCACTCTCCCTTAAAAACTAACCCACACTTCTATTTACAAAAATGCCATTAATGAGTCTACAATGACCATTTTGCCCTTACATGTAAGCCTTGCAACTTAAATGGCTTAGTGGCTTCCCAATTTTGCCCCTCATTCAATCTTACCACCCAATTCAATTTAATCCATGTCATATGATCTTACTCACATTAACATGCTAATTAATCACATTAACATGCTAATTAATTCCACAAAAATACTCTATTAAGACCTTACAATTTATTTAAGTCGTGCTTAACTCCTTCCAAAAATCAACACCTTTTTTTAATCATTCAATTAAAGGAATTTGCTTGCACTCCCTTCTAGAGAAATGTTCCTCATTGTCTTAAATTTCTAATAACACCAAAATCATTCAATTTGGTTCAGTATTCTGACAGTTATACACTAAACATTTCAGACTGTTCTTATACTGAAACAATATTTTGTGCTCAACTTCCATCTGAAAATTGAAATCCTTAAAGACTGAATTTGAACTCGATTTCATCATACAATTAATAGTCCTATATCCCTAGTTTACTCCAAATCAAAAATCATTTCATTTGGATAACTAGCGATCAAGTTATGGATAAAACACCAGAGCATACTTAATGAACATTTTTCAATTGCATTTTCTAGCTTTTCACTTCTAACATTTTCACATATAATCCATCTTGTATCTAAGCCATCTTTTCTATTTCTTTTCTATTTCATAAATTCTTCTTTTCTTTACACAAGAATAATCTCCAACAATTTCTTATTTAGTAATCTCAACTTTCAAGAAAGGTTCGGGGTCCAACATATTGTCCGCTTTGGGCCTTGGCCCAGCCAAGCCCTCACGGTTTTGCTTTTCTCGAGGCCTTCCCAGGAGGTCACTCATCCTAGAACTACTCTCAACCAAGTACATTTAACCTCGGAGTTCCGATGGGATCTGGTCCATTAGGCCATGGAAAATGCGTCTGTAAGGAAGAGGTATCCACACCCTTACAAGGCGTGCTTCGTTCCCCTCTCCAACCGATGTAGGATCTCAAACTCTCCACCCCCTTAGGGCCCAACCCTTTTTGGGGTCCAGCCTAGCTGGCACAACGGTTTGGGTACTGGCTCTGATACCACCTGTAACATCCCAGATCGCCCGCTTACAGATATTGTTCGCTTTGGGCCTTGGCCTAGCCAAGCCCTCACGGTTTTGCTTTTCCCGAGGCCTTCCCAGGAGATCACCCATCTTAGAACTACTCTCACCCAGGCACGTTTAACCTCGGAGTTCTGATGGGAACCGGTGCATTAGGCCATAGAAAACGCGTCTGTAAGGGAGAGGTATCCACACCCTTATAAGGCGTGCTTCGTACCCCTCTCCAACCGATGTGGGATCTCACACTCTCCACCCCCCTTAGGGCCCAGCCCTCTTTGGGGTCCAGCCTAGCTGGCACAACGGTTTGGGTACCGGCTCTGATACCACTTGTAACATCCCAGGTCATATGCATTATGGACATGATAAAGGCCTTCTTTGTTTTTAAACTTTAGCTTAAATGGCCCACCAAGTCATTTTTCCCTTGTTACCCCCTTTGAGCCTTTGACCTTGTTGTTTTTGTATTAATCGAATTGTATTGAAACTTGAAACTTTTAGCCTTACCCCTTCACAAGTTGAATGAAGTACTAAGTATTTAATTCCTTGATTTAGGGACTTTTGTTTTACTTGTTATTCTGATATGTTTTAGAGGTACATCTACTCAGTTGTTGTTGATTTTTGCTACTACTATGTTCTTTTATGTTTATTGTTACTAAAAAGCAAAAAAAAAAAAAAAACAAAAAACAAAAAAAAAGAAAAAGAAAAGAAAAAAGAAAAAATCAAAATAGTAGCGTTTGATAATGATGAGTAGTTGTAGTCCCGTATTTCTGTATGTACATTTCAGAAGTTCTTTTTGATTGTCCCACGTCACTTAGTACTTTGTTAATACTTGTGAGTAGCCTTTGTTTTTTTTACCTCACCTTAACTTAAACCCCATTACAACCTTGAATAAAAGCCCTTTTGATCCATGATGGCATGTACTATATGTAGTGAAAAATAGGTGAATTTGCAAGCCTATGGTAGTGTAATCTCTTAGAGGATGCTTTGAGTGAAACACAACCCTTATACACTTGAGCGACATGAGTGAATATCGTGAGGAAAGTTCATTTTAATTTTGTGCTTGCTTTTGATCAAAGATATCTACCTTTGATTTTGTTTACGTGAATTGATGAAAATATTATGATACGTGTTGTCAGTTGATACTCGAGTTTGTCGAATTTTAAGGGATTGCAAGCACTTGATTTTCATTGAACATAAAATGACAGAATACGTTGGTTGTGACCTAAGTAAGTTGCTTGAGGACAGGCAACAATTCAAGTGTGGGGGTGTTGTTAATTGACATTTTTGTATTAATTTTTGATACATAGTTTGCTAAATTATTGTCCATTTAATATTTAAATTGCACTAATTAAAAGTTATTTGTCTTAATTTTAGGCACATATTGGCTTTGAAACATTTAAGAGTATAAAGAAAGAAAAGCCCCAAAAAAATGGTTACAACGTGAATGTAATGGGAGACCTAAATGGACGTTCAAAGGATAGAAAACAAATGGTAAATGAAGCTGGCGATATACACAAGGTTGAAGCAAAACGTGGTTATGCATAATTTTGAATAAAGGTGGGACTGTAAGGGTTTAATGGAATGAAACAAAGATGGTTGCAGCGTGAAGAGGAGTGGGAACAAGGACACCTGGATGGGCATTGAATAGAGAGAAGATGCAGCAGCTGATAGAGTAAAAATATGTTGGAGGCGTGCGCAGAGAGGGACAAAGAGCATGAAATTGAGTGGGACCAAAAATCTTTGAAAAACAAGAAATATATAAGAGAAAAGGAAAGCAAGTGGCGGCAGCAGCGTGGACATTGAATAGGGAGAAAACAAAGGAATATAGCTGGGGCATGCGTTAAGTTGTGGGCTGTGTGGAAAGAAGAGGAAAAAAACAAAGAACAAAAGGAAAAGGTTGTGGCTTGGGAGACTACGTTAGCTGCTGGTAAAAGAAAAAAATAAGAATTAATACATTAGTTGACAAAGAAGAAGGAAGCAGCTGCGTGGAGAGGGGAAGAACGTTACACCACAAAGCCAAAGACTTCTACGTTAAAGACCACCCATTAAATATACATAAGCTGAAAATCAACGTTACAAGCTAGTGGCTTGATGAAGACGTGACAACCATCATTCACTTTACACCAAAAATAGAAAAGACACGTTGAAGCTTGGGTTGGTAGGGAGACTTTGAAGGAGCTTGTGGAGATCGAGAAAGATGTTAGCTGGTGGTTTTAAATAAAACGAAAAAAAAACGTGAGGAGGAGAGAGAGCTCTACTCCATCAACCACTGAACACACAGTCCTCACTCACGATATATTCATCAACTCCATCACCAAAAACGGACGAAAACCTTCACTCATTGACAGCAACACACGAAGCAACATCTGGTGGAGAAAAGCAGCAGCTGGTGCGTGAAGAGGGAAGCAGTTGGAGCAAGGCATGACTTCATTACAACAGCTGGTGGCATGACTTCATTGGAGCAGCAGATGACAATGAAACAAGAAGCAACTACGTTGAAGGAGGAGTGAAACAGCTGGTTTTGGTTGGAAAAACAAAAAAATAACGTTGAAGATTAGTGGCTTAAGAAGAACGTTCTGGGCTGGAGAAATAATTTGAGCTGGTGGTGACAAATGACACTAGCAGCTGGTGGTGTGAAGATATCCAAGCAGCTGGTGGGGATATAAAAATAAAGGAGGAGGACAGGTGGAAGCCATTCATGTTAAACCTTCATTCACCTCTCCACCAAGTGACAGCTGGGATTTTAAGAAGACGTTGGAAACAAAAATAAGAAAAGAGGAGAACAAAGTGAACCAGCTGGTGGCGTGTAGTTGTAGCAAGAGAATAACGTGAGCTGAAGGAGGAGCTAATAAAAAAACACGATACTTGTGGAGAAAGAAAAGGCTGGAGCACGTTGCAGTTGGAGAAAAGAAGGGATGTTTTCTTAATTTATTTTTAATTTATTTTTAATTATTTCTTGTTTATTTTAATTGTGTGGATTTAATCAATGCAAACATATGTTATGATCATGATTTATGTTACATTGATAATTATGTGTGAGTAAGTTTTTCGTTTCGGTTAAGGTTAAGATTGATATTGGATTAGGATAATTTTTGTGGTATTGATTTTTGCTT